>JACCHX010000004.1:23985000-24290562 GCA_018907135.1 Kradibia gibbosae | reverse complement strand
CAAAAAATGACAAAAAAAAACTAAAAAAAATTGTAAAAAAACATAAATTACGTTAAAAATCCAAAAAAATTGTAAAAAAACCTAAAATGACGTTAAAAACTTGCAATGACGTTAAATAACAAAAAATAAAGAAAAACCTACAAATTCATAAAAAACCTAAAAATATTGTAAGAAAACTAAAATGACGTAAAAACCCTAAAATGACATAGAAAAACCAAAAAAATTTTAAAAAACCTAAAATGACGTTAAAAACCTAAAAAAATTGTAAAAACCTAAAATGACGTAAAAAAACTTCAATAGACGAAAATATCAAAAAATGAAGTAAAACCAAAAAATTCATAAAAAACATAAAAAAAATTGTAAAAACTTAAAATGATGTAAAATAACAAAAAATGACAAAAAAACCTAAAAAAATGTAAAAAACCTAAAATGACGTAAAATATCAAAAAATGAAAAAAAAAACTAAAAAAATTGTAAAAAACCTAAAATGACGTAAAAAACTAAATTGACGTTAAAAAACAAAAAAATTGTAAAAAACCTAAAATGACGTAAAAAACCAAAAAAAATTGTAAAAAACCTAAAATAACGTAAAAACCTAAAATGACGTTAAAAAATAACGTAAAATGACGTAAAATAAAAAAAAAAAAAAAAAAAACTAAAAAAATTGTAAAAAAACTAAAATGACGTAAAACCTAAAATGACGTTAAACAAAAAAATTGTAAAAAACCTAAAATGATATAAAATAAAAAAATGACCAAAAAAACCTTAAAAAATTGTAAAAACCTAAAATGACGTAAAATATCAAAAAATGACAAAAAAAAACTAAAAAAATTGTAAAAAACCTAAAATGACGTAAATATCAAAAAATGAAAAAAAAACTAAAAAATTGTAAAAAACCTAAAATGACGTAAAATATCAAAAAATGACGAAAAAAACCTTAAAAAATTGTAAAAACCTAAAATGACGTAAAAAACTTGAAATTACCTAAAATACATAAAATGACGTAAAAAACCTTAAAAAAAATTGTAAAAAACATAAAAAGATTTAAATAATGTAAAATTACTTTGAAAAACGAAAACAACGTAAAAAACCTTTAAAAATGGTACGAAAACTGTTAAAAACCTTAAATGAAAAAAAAAACCTAAAAAAAATTGTAAAAAACCTAAAATAACGTAAAATAACATTAAATGACGTAAAAAAACTAAAAAAAATGTAAACATCAAAAAAATTTGTAAAAAAACTTTAATAACGTAAAAAAAAAAGTAAAAAACTTAAAATGACTTAAAAAACCTAAAATAACGAAAAAAAAAATTGTAAAAAACCTAAAAAAATTGTAGAAAACCTAAAATGACGTAAAAAACCTAAAAAAACTAAAAAATCCTTAAAAACGTTAAAAACCTTAAAAAAGATAAAAAAAATAAAAAAACGTAAAAAACCTTAAATGAAGAAAAAACATTTAATTTCGTAAAACACCTAAAATGACTTTGAAAAACGAAATAAACGTAAAAAACCTAAAAAAAGAAAAAAAAAACCTAAAAAAATTGTAAAAAATTTTAAAAAAATTGTAAAAAATGTAAACTGACGTAAAAAACTTGAATTGACGTAAAATAACAATAAATTGTTAATACCAAAATAATTGTAACAAAAACATAAAATGACGAAAAAAATTAAAAAAAAATTGTAAAATACTAAAAAAAAAAAGTACAAAACCTAAAATGACGTAAATAACTTGAATTGACATAAAATTACAAAAAAAGTTACGTAAAAACATTTAATGATATAAAAAAAACTTAAAAAGCCGAAAAAAAACAAAAAATAACGTAAAAAAACTAAAAAAATTGTAAATCCTAAAATGACCTGGAAAACATAAAATGACGTAAACCACCTAAATTGACGTTTAACCAAGTAAATTGTAAAAAACTTAAAATGACGAAAAAAATAAAAACAAAATTGTAAAATACTAAAAAAAATTGTTAAAAACCTAAAAAGACGTAAAACACCTAATATGACGATAAAAACAGAAAAAATTGTAAAATACTTAATAAAATTGTAAAAAATCTAAAATAACGTAAAAACTTGAATTGACGTAAAAAAACAAAAAATAACGTAAAAAACCTAAAATGACATAAAAAAACATAAAATGACAAAAAAAAACGAAAAATAACGTAAAAAAACGTACAAAACCTAAAATGACGTAAAAAACTTGAATTGGCGTAAAATAACAAAAAATGACGTAAAAAACCTAAAATGACGTAAAACACCTAAAATGACGATAAAAACCAAAAAATCGTAAAAAATATATGTATATAATGACGAAAAAAAAATTGTAAAAAATCTAAAATGTCGGAAAAACTTAAAAAGATTTGTAAAAAACCGAAAATGACGTAAAATACCAAAAAAAAATAATAAAAAATTAAAAATAAAGTTAAAAACAAAAAAATTTTTAAAATTCCTAAATGACGTAAAACACAAAAAATGACGTAAAGAACCTAAAATGACAAAAAAAATCTAAAAAAAAACGTAAAAAACCTATAATGACGTAAAATCCCAAAAAAAATTTGTAAAAAACGTAAAATGATGTAAAAAATCTAAAAAAAAAACCTAAAAAACCAAAAATGACGTTAAAAAATAGTAAAATTGTAAAAAACCTTAAAATAAGTAAAAAAAACCTAATAAAAATGATGAAACTCTAAAAAAACGAAAAAAACGTAAAATGACGTAAAATACCATAAAAAATTGTAAAAAACCTAAAATCCCAATACACTTAAACCTAATAAACTTAAAAAACTCAATAAACAATAGTTCACTTAATAAATCTAAAAAAAAAACAAAAAACTTAAAAAAAAACCTAAAACCCAATAAACACTGAAAAAACCACTAAACCTAAAAAAATAAAAAAACCTAAAAAACCAAAAAAACCCAATAAACCTAAAAAACCTAGAAAACCCTAAAATAACCGAAAAAAACCTCAATAAACCTAAAAACCCCAATAAACCTAATAAATCCAACAAACCTAAAAAAACCCAATAAACCTAAAACCCCCAAAAAACGTAAAAAGAACTAAAAAAACCCAATATACCTTAAAAACACCAATATAACTAGAAAAACAATAAAACTAAACAAACGCAATAAAGCTAAACAAACCCAATAAACCTAAAAAAATATAATTAACCATCATCATGATCAACAAATCATCATTTATCAATCAATAAATTATTTAACCTATCAACCGATCACCTGATCCACCGATCACCTATCAACCTATCAACCTATCAACTTATCAACGTTTCCACTGAATAACCGATCACCAGATCACCTAATTACACGATCACCTGATCACCCAATTATTAAATCACCTAGTCACCCGATTACCAGATCACCCAATCACCCGTCGCTAAATTACCCGATCACCTGATCACCCATTCATGAAATCGCCATATCTGCAAATAACTAAATTAGCAAATCACCCGATCCCGGATCACCCGTTCTCCAGATCACCCAAATACTCAACCACACAATCACTCAATTAGCAAATTATCCGATCACCCCATCACCTGATCACCCAATTAGCAACTCACCTGATCACCCGATCACCCAATTAGATAATCACCCATTCACCCGAACACCTGATCACCCAATTAGTAAATCACCTACTAGAAAAACACCCAATTAGCAAATCACCATATCACCCAATCACTCGATACTGGACAATAGAGGAACATTATTTTCATATACTCTATCATATACTCTATCTGTAATAGTAAATATGGTTTTATTATATTCTAAATATTAAACAAATAAATACAAAATTAGTATTAAAAATCATTTATTTATTTTTTAATGAACTCTTGCATGATAACATAAAGTAAATGAAATCCGTGAGAATAAAAACCAATGGTATTAATAAAAGAAATTTGTTAAAAAATAAAAAAAAAATATTTATTGGGGGTCAAAAAGCTTCCTCTACAATTTCAAGCTTTCTCTACAATTTCAATTCTTGGAGATAAAAATATGTAAACATAACATAAAAAATTGAAATAAAAAAAAAATTCTGAAATAAAAATAAAAATTTTCCTAATTTCAATCCTTCTTGTACTTAAATAGCACGAAATACTCGATTAGTTCTTTTATTAATAATATCTCTATTTTAATCATTGATTAAAATTCAATTAAATAATAATCCAAATGCTAGAATTAAAACTCCGGATTAAAATTACTAAATAAGAAAAAATATATATATTATTCCGTATTAAATAAAATTATATAAATTAAATACATATTTATCAAATATATACACAAACAAAATATATTTAGAATCAAATTATTTGATTTAATTAAAATGTATTATAAGTTTATTTATAATTATAATTTTATAATAGCTACTAAAATGTTTATATCAAGTTGACAAATATAAATACATCTTCTTTTTTTTATTTTAAACTTTAGTAATTAAAAACTAACATTTATAATAAAAAACAGTTTTTAATTTAACTTTTTATTGATTAGAAAATATATAAAAAACTAGTTTTAGATACTCTAAATAGATGATGAATATTAAATTCAAGTAAAATTATAAGATACAAAAACTAATGGCAGTATTTTATTCAAAAAAACAAAATTGCGTCTTAAAAATGATAAATCACAAAAGAAGAAACTCATTTCTATACGTATATGTGTTTATGTAAAAAAAATTTTTTTTTGTATAATTTGAATTTTAATAATTTTAAATTTAATATCACAAAATATAAATGTTGATCAGTTTTTAATATAAGTAAGAAAGACATAAATTACTTTTATGTTGTCATATTTTTTTGCAAAATTAGAATAAAATTTTAAGGTTTAATACATTAAAGGTGAATGTAAATTTTATAAATTAATAAAATTAAAATTTTTTTAAAAATATGTTATAGCGCCCGTCACCTAATATTAAATTACAGTAAGTCTTAGCAAACTAAATACAAAAAAAAGTCTATTTACACTATAAATAGTATCATTAAAAACATTTGTGTTGCGAATAAAAAAAATATTTAAAATTTGTATATTTATACATATTTATATGTTTTTCAATAAAAAATTTGAATTTCTTGGGTACAAATTTTATTTATTACATATAAAAAAATAGATTCTACAAAAAAAATATAATCAGATACATACTGAAGTAATAACATAGATAAGTCCCGCATTAATTATTAAATTTCAAGCATTGGTTCGTTCATTGTTAATATTCAGATTAATATTATTGCCATATGAACTAAAATAACAAGCTAAAAATATTTTCAGATTATGAGTCTTTTAACATCGTATTAATCTTTCTTGAATTTAGAAAAAAATTAATAAGTTCAATAATTTATTTTTAGATCATAACTCTAATGACTTTATTGTCTATTTCTCTAAAAAAATTTTAGTCAATTATACTTGTTTGGGCCAAAATGGCCCGAGATACGCCTGAACGGTGGGCGGAAGCGACGTAAGAGAAAGCGTCGCAAGGAAGGAAGCAGGGAAATTAGAGAACGGAAGGAAGAAGAGCCCGAAAGGAAGCGTGGGAGTTCATTGTACCACCACCGGGCCCGCGAAAGAGGAAAAGTTTGTCCTCTAACGAATCGAACGGAAAGGTGCATTGCGCAAAGGAAAAAAGGGTGTGACGAAATCAACGGGTACGACGAGTGTTAAGAGTGCGAGAATCGGAACGATCCACCCACAACCAGGTGCGTGTGATACCGCCAAGAGGCCTGGCAACGGAGAACTCGGTGCGTGGCGATCACTGCGATTGGCGAACGGCGGACGCGAAGAGCGAGCGGTTGGCAAACAAAAGGGATACTAGGCGAGCGGAATGTGTGAGAACGTATGAGTGTATACTGAACTTGTAAACAGCGAGGCTTTTTCCCCTGTGTTCAGAAGTTTTTTTATGCCGATATTGTATAGCGAAGGGCAATAAAATATGTTGTATAAGCCCTATATTGTAGCATTTTCTTTCGCACCGAATCCCGCTTCCTTCCTACTCACAATCTTGCGGCCTGATATGGCCAAAAACCGCGCGAATAATACTATTAGATTGAAATTTTTAATAGGTTTAAAATAATTAATAGTTCTAAAAAAATAATAAAAGAAAATAAAATAATTAATAAATTAAGTAAATCAATAATTAGATGTAAAAATTTTTTTTAAATTAATATTATGATTTATTAATATTTAAGAATCATTACATTTAAAGCCTCAATTATTGATAAAATTAATAAAATTTCTACATCAAAAATAAAAAAAAAATTTTTAATTGTATAAAACTGTAAAGAATTGTGTAAACGATCATCAGATATAGGTGTAAAACCACATTCAAAGCAGCTATTTTTTAATCATTATTTAATTTCTTTTTATTTAAAACAAAACTTATACTTAATTTTAAAAAACATACAATTAAAAAAATATATATTTTTCAATTTGTATAATTATTATCTATGTTCCAACTCTATTAAATATTTTAAGTTGAATAAATTTTGTAAATATTATAATATTAATGAAATTGAAATTGTATTTAAATATATACAAATCGCTAGTTACATACAAATTGAATAGAGTAATTTGGAGACATATAATCAATTTCGTAAATTTATAATAATACAATTTTTACAATAATTTATATATTAATATTTGAATTATAATAATTAAAAAAATATAATTTATAAATACTTTTAAAAATTAAAGGTATATATTGAAAACAAAATATTATATTACAAAAAAATGATATTACTTAGTAATTTTTTTAATAAAATATTTAATTTGTTTGGTTATTGATTTATTAATAATTAAAAAAATCTCGTTATTATTATATAAATAAAGTTTCAATTTTTGATTAATCTGCTTCTATATCAATGTCATCAAATAAAATTGTTCAATCAATGCTATTTTTTTATATCTTTTATATATTAAATGTGTTAAGCAAAAAATGGCCTGCTGTAAATAAAAACTCACCAACCACGTTTTGAATGACGCGTTCATCTTGGGTTCAGAAAAATTTATTTACCGAAACTTAATATTAAGGGAAACCGATTGTACTCGTGAAAAATATAAGGCTTTTCACGAACATGCGGGGACGTGAGACCCGCGATTAGAATAGGATTAACGCGCAGAAAAACTGCCGTAAACATAAAGTAACGTTCCTTTAAGACAAATAAGCTTCGCGAATGAGTTTATGAGTAGAGATGCGCTGTTTTACAGTGTCCTCGATCGTTGAAACCGTATTATATTGTCGGGCTCACGCGAATAAAACGAAAATTACGTTCGGGAAGAGACTTTTTTTTTGTCGGCCATGCAGACCGCGCGAGACCGACCGCGCGAAGGAAAGCACCGCGATAATTACACGACGATTTTGGCAGATGTTTTACGATGAACAATTTATCGGAATGACCACTCCAGATTACTGTTCGAACGGGCTTATTGCGCCAATCCGAAAATATGACGACACGGGAGATAAATTGGAGTGTTTTACTCAAACATCGCGAAAGCTGCAAACCACGTTTCGACTATTCGATAATTTTATAATCCGAACGTGTCTTAAAAGACAAATTCTCAGCCCCGCCTTCAATGCTCTCGACAAATGACAAATATCACAATCCCTAATTCTTTATTGTTATTTAACCCCTCTCCGGAGTGCACCCAGGCCTAGGGTCTCCCACCATGTAAACAACGAAAATTATAACGAAGCGACGGAGTCCTTATAAGAAGGAAGTTTTGTAAAATTCAGCAGTTCCACCAAAACGATCAATAAAGATATTTAACTTAACCACTTCTCGAGTCCGCTTTTTTATCCCTAATAGTGAACCTCCCTGCCTACAGCACAGAGGTTAATACGCGAAGAATACACAGTGTCTGTGTTATTTTGTAGCGTATCACCCGCGACCGTAAGATTTTTTCTTACCGTGCAACCCGCACCTAATCGCGACGCAATAAAATGATTTCTTTTTGATGAAATATATTAATTTTTGTTTTACAATTTTCAAACAAAAATTTTTAAAATTTATACTATCAAGGCACAAATTTGATTAATTATTACTTCAAAAATTGTTTTTAACAGTTCATTAAAAAATACTATTCGAATAATACTTATTATGATTTTAATAATATTACATTATCCATTTCATATCTACATAAAATTATTAGGCTATAGTACCATGTAACTTGAAGTTACATATTAGATGTGAAATCTTCTAATAAATGAATAATTATCTGTTATATTAATATTTAAATTATTACTAAAATAATTAAAAAAATGGAAAAATTTTTTTCATAATATCATTATTTTTTTATCATGTCGAATTCGTGGAAATGTTCCACCTATTCAAAAACTTAATATTGCTATAATTAAAAACATTAAGTAAAATATTTATAAATATTTATACATTTCCCTCTATAAAAATTCTACATAAATTCTAACAAAAAAATTATACAATATTCTGCTATAAAAATTATAACAAAAATTATTCCTATATATTCAATATTAAAACATAAAATTAATTATGATTCTCTAGTAGCAAAATCTAAAGCTGTCAGGTTTAATTTTTCTAAACGTCTGAAATTAAAAAAAAATAAATTATATAAAATAAAAAAAAAAATATTATATGATAGAGTACCCGCAAAAATAGAATAAGATTTTTAAAAACATTGCCTTCTAATATTTCTTATTTCAAAGTATCATTTAGAGTTTTATAATAAATTTGGATTTATTTTTTTATTTAATTTTACTTACAGACATTACATATTTTTAGGAATAATGTTAGCAAGTTTATAATTTTTTAATGATAACGAGATATTATTCGTGTACGATCTAATTTAGGATTTCGTATCTAATATGTAATGTAATTATTAATAATGCCATAAAAATTATTTTTAAAAAAATTTTAAATAAAAAATTTGTAATCGAAAAAGATAAAAAAAACTATTTAAAAAAATAATTATTGATTAAAAAATCATGAATTACGTACCCTATTTTTTTAATTTAAATATTTGAAGTAATGTAACATTATAAGAAACATAAAAATTATAGCGGAATGATTGTCAAAACTGAGAAATAATATTCATGATACTGGACGATAGAGAAACTTTATTTTAAATATAATTGAAATATACGTAATTTTAAATGTAAAATCAAAAAATAATAATTTTGAATAATATGTGGTTATACGTAAGAAGGAGACGAATTACTTTAATTGAATCATAATTTTTTATCATTTTATAAAAATAAGTTTTTACATGAAAAAAATATTTTTAAAAATCAATACTATGATAAAAAATATACTAAAAAATAAAAAAAACGATATCAACAAAATGTAATATCTAATTGATATTACAAGACCAATATAATAATTCAATGAAAAATAATTTTACTCGAGTTAACCCAATTAATGAAATAAAATTGATCTAAATACTCTATCTGTAATAGTAAATATGGTTTTATTTTATTCTAAATATTTAACAAAAACATAAAAATTCTTAATAAAGTTGTATTTATTAGTATTAATAATCATGTATTTATTTTTTAATGAATTAGTGCATGATAATGACTAAAATAACATGTATGTACATCAACCACAACTTTAAAACAATTGCTGCAATTTTTTGCTAATTTAGTCAGCTACTGAAACACCTTCAGAATAAAAACTTTTTTCTTTAAATGCTGACAAAAATATATACGAACATCATCTTCGATTGGACTTTTTTTATGTTGTTTTGGCCTTGTCCAACATCTACAGGAAAAACATGAATTTATTGTTAAATACTAAAAAAATTATATGTACATCATCCTCGACTTTACAAAACTTGTTAAATTTTTTTTGCAATTTTTGTCGTCTTGTGAAAAAATTCCTAAAAAAAAACTTTTTTTTGTTAAAAACTGTAAAAAACATGTATGTACATCATTCTCGGCTTTAAAACACTTGTGGATTTTGTTTTACGTTTTTTGTCGTCTTGTGCATTAATTCCTAGAAAAAATTTTTTTTGTTAAAAACTCTACAAAATTTCAAAAAAAGTTTTTTATCTTAGAAACTGTAAAAAACATGTATAAATATCATTTTCAACATTAAAACATTTCTTGCACTTTTTTTGCTAATTTTGTCGTCTGTAGGAAAAAATATACGAAAAAACCTTTTTTTGTGAAAAATGTAAAAAACATGTATGTACCTCATTTTCGACATAAAAATACTTGTTGCACAATTTTACTATATTTGTCATCTTGTGCAAAAATCCCTTGTAAAAACTGTTTTTTTTTCATAAAAACTGTAAAAAAAGTATCTACATCATTCTCGACTTTAAATCATTTGTTGTACTTTTTATCTTTTTTTGTCGTCTTGTGCAAAATTCTTAAAAAAAACTTTTTTATCTTACAAACTGTAAAAAACCATGTATGTATATCACTTTCAATATTAAAAACTTATAGCACATTTTGCTTTTTTTGTCGTCTTGTGCAAAAATCCCTAGAAATAACTTTTTTTTGTTAAAAAATGTAATCACATGTATGTACATCATTCTTAACTTTTAAACACTTGTTGAACGTTTTTGCTATTTTTGTCTCCTGGTGCAAAAATTCGAAGAAAAAACTTTTTTTGTTTAAAAACTGTAAAAATCGTGTATGTACATCATTATCGATTTTAAAACAATTGTTGTATTTTTTTGCTAATTTTATCTTCTTCTGCCAAAATTTCCTAGAAAAAACTTTTTTTTTAAAACTGTAAAGAATATGTTTGTACAACGGTTTTTCAATAAAATACTTATTATACTTTTTTCGCCTTGTGCAAAAATTCCTAGAAAAAAGTTTTTTTTGTTAAAAACTGTAAAAATCATGTATGTACATCATTGTCGACATTAAAATACTTGTTGCATTTTTTGCTACTTTTGTTGTCTTGTTTGAAATTCTTTAGAAAAAACCTTTTTTTTTTAAATATAAAAAAACATGTATTTACATAATCCTTGACTTTGAAACTCTTGTTGCACTTTTTTTGCTAATTTGATGTCTTGTATAAAAATTCGTAATTTTTTTGTTTAAAATTTTAAAAAACATGTTTGTACATCATTTTCGACATTAAAACAATTGTTTCACTTTTTTTCCTAATTTTGTCGTCTTGTGCAAAATTTTATAGAAAATATAGAAAAAATATTTTTTTATAATATAAAAATATGTTTTTTTTATCATTGTTGACTTTAAAACAGTTATTGCACTTTTTTGCTATTTTTTTCGTTCGTGTGCAAAAATCATAGAAAAAAAATTCTTTTGTTAAAAAATGTAAAAAAAACATGTATATACATGATTTTAGACATGAAAACACTTGCTGCAGTTTTTTTCTATTTTTGTCGTCTTATGCAAAAATTACTAGAAAATAACTTTTTTTTGTTAAAAACTATAAAAAAACATATATGTACATCATCTTCGAATTAAAAACATTTAATGCACTTTTCTACTAATTTTGTCGTCATACACATACAAGTTTATTTCCATATTTAAAAAAGTAGTTGCTCCAGGAGATGGTGCACCAGGTGTCAAATTTGCAAAACCGTTTTAAAATGTTTTTTACTTGTAGGATATTATACACATAATGGTTTTGCCATTTTAAAAAAAAAGATGTTGCTCCAGGAAATAGAGATGCAGTTGTTAAATTTACGAAATCTTTCTAATATTTGTGTTTACTTAATATTATCATATACAAAACAGTTTTATTTCATATTTAAAATAAAATTGTTGCTGTAGGAGATGGTGCACTAAGTGTCAAATTCACAAAAACGTTGCAATATGTGTATTTACTTTAGAATATCTTGTAAAAAACGATTTTTTCCAATATTAAAAAAAAAGTTTTTGCTCCAGGTACCGTGAATCAATTATCAAATTTCGATAAACTTCGTCCGCCATTGCTCGTCGTGGGCCGATCACAGAGATCGCCACGCACCGAGTTCTCGTTGCTGGGCTTCTTGGTATCACACGCGCCCAGGGGGTGGTTGGATCGTCTTGGTTCAGCCACGGCTCTCCTACACACTCGTCGTACTTCGTCGCGGTATCACACGCGCTTGGGGGGTGGTTGGATCGTCTCGATCCAGCCACTCTTCTCCCCTTCTCTCTCTCTCTCTCCTCGTCCCTCGGCACTCGTTGCTCACTCGTGCCTCACCCTCGTACGCGTCGTTGGAGGTCGTCACTCGTCCTCTCTTTCGGACCCGGTAGTGCAAGACTGTCCTCCTTCCCACGCATTCTTCCGGGCCTTTCCTTCTTCCGTTTTCTGCCCCCTACTTCCTTTCTTAAGACGCTTTCTCTTGCGCCGCTGCCGCCCGCTGTTCAGGCGTATATCCGGCCATTTTGGCACTAACACTTAGTAAAAGTTAACTAGAAGATACGAACGTGCATAGTTGTTTTATTTTTGGCATCTAATATTATTACACAAGTATTTTTTTGTCCATCATATGATGTTGGAATACACTTTTTAAAGACGTATCAAGCGATGCACGCCTGTAATACTTATGAACTTCGAAAGATTTACAGTGTCGCACGCATAAGACATACGTATGGAGTTTGAAAATGCACGCAAAAGCAGCACGTAAAAATATTGAATGTCGTAGCATGCGATCCACGCTTAAGCAACACGTTCGAACGGGGCTTGCAATTATTCCCAATGAACGAGGAATTCCCAGTAAGTACAAATCACAAGTTTGCATTGATTACGTCCCTACCCATTGTACAAACCACTCGTTGCTACTATTTATGAAATAATTTAGTAAGGTTTTCGGACTGGTGCCGAAACCTAAAAGATTGAATGGTGAAGATTCACTGTCAGCGTATTGGTTCGCGTGGGATGGTAAAGTTCTTTCGGCTTCGGCCAGGCGTCACTGTTTCCTTGCGCGTATCCGACATAGTTGGCGTGAACTTCTTCCCTAGTAGAAAGTCGCGACCTGTTGGGTGTCAGATTACGATATGGCGAGGTAGACTGTCGCGTATCGCATCACGTATACAGCAGATCGTTGTCATTTCCAGCCGACAGCCCAGTGGTAGAAGTCAGAAAGACAATTATGAATTAGAATGAGCTGCACGAAATCGGTTGGGCATTCACGCATCCGATCGTGTTAGTGCGTTCAGGCTCGTCAACATGTCACACGTGCACAAGTCACAAACCTAGCTTTGTACTCTGGCACGTGTCGTGGCCGCTTGTCAGCGATGGCTTCAGACGGGCTCTGACCCGTTTACTTCGCGTAGTCGACGTCGCTACTGCTTTGGATACTTTCATGACCCGTCTTGAAATACGGACCAAGGAGTCTAACATTCGAGCGACTCATTGGGTTACCGTGAAAAGTTTTGATAAGTCTAAAGACGCAATGAAAGTGAAGATCGACTTCGGCGTTGATCGAGGGAGGATGACCCGGGATCGCTCGGGTTTCGCACTCCATGCGCGTCTTATTTTCTTCTAACTCTTGAAACTCTAATGAAGGTCCATAGCGACTCTGAAGTGCAAATCAATCTTTGGAACTGGGTATAGAGGTGAAAAACTTATCGAACCATCTAGTAGCTTGTTCCGTCCAATGTTTCCCTCAGGATAGCTGGCATTTGATCGATAGCGAGTCTCATCTGATAAAGCGAATGATTATAGGCCTTAGAACCCAAACGACCTTAACGTATTCTCAAACCTTAAATGGGTTCGATTTCTGGCTTACTTGAATGTTGAAGCCACGAGATCGCGCACTTTGTTGCGATCGTCGCGACGGGGTTGCTTATTGATCAGAGTATCAAGGGGCCGATTTTGATAAATAGAACTGGCGCTGTGGGATGAATTAAACTCTGAATTAAGACGCCTAAGTCGACGATTATGGTATACCATGAAAGGTGTTGATTGCTTAAGGAAGAAGGACAATGGACATAGGAGTCGGAATCTACTAAGGAGTATATATCAACTCACCTGCCACAGCAACTAGCTCTGAATAGATGCTCTGGATGGCGCTGAAGCGTTGCGCTTATACTCGTCATTCAGAGGCAATTTAGCGGCCAGTTACGCCCAGTCATCGGCGAAGTCCTTCTCCTAGTAGGAGGATCGAGATGATGTATACAGAAAGGTTTAGACGTGAGCTTTCCAGGAGCCGCCATCGATCTTGGTGGTAGTAGTAAATACTCAAAGGAGGTCCTGTAGGACTGACGTGGAGAAAAGTTTCGTGTATATAGCCGTTTTAAATTATTTAGTCGATCCTAAGCCTTAAAAGAAATCATTTGTCGACAACGGTGTACAAAAGTGAGAAAATGTTGAAACACGCACACCCGTCAGGCGATAGGGAATCCGGTTCCTATTTCGGAATCCAGCAGCGGAACTGCATACAATTCGGACCCTCGAAAGAGTGTTCGTCAGAGCAACACAAAGTCACCTAAAAAAGACGTCAGGAGATCCGGAAAGAATTTTCTTTTCTGTATAAGCGTTTGAGTTCCATGGAAACCTCTAATAGGAAAATATGGTTTAGAACACGAAGAGCACCGCAGTTGCGATGGTGTTCGGATCTTCCGCTCGGATCTTGAAAACCCAGGAGAGAGCCACATGTAGACTTCGCCCTAGTTCATACCCATATTTGCAGGAGATCTCCAAGATAAAGAGCCTCTAGTCGATAGACTAATGTTGGTAAGAGTAGTCGAAAAATTTGATCCGTAACTTCGGAATAAGGATTGGCTCTGAGGAGCGGAGCACGTCGGGCTTAGTCGTGAAGGAAATTTCGCTAACGTACCGAGCCTAGGTGAGGTGAGAGTCGATATTGTTTATCGCAATTCGAAAGGATCCGAGCTCGATTCCGTGCCTTAGCTTGACCTGGACCTTCTTGACTGCAAGGCCTGTGAGGCGGTTCCGTCCACTTATTCTCTTTGGCCTTCGTTCTACGTTCAGCTCAGAATTGGCACGGACTAGGGTAATCCAACCGTCTAATTAAAGCAAAGCAATGCGATGGCTCTCGTGATGATGCAATGTGATTTTTGCCCAGTGCTCTGAATTCAGCGTAAAGAAATTAAACTAAGCACGGCTAAGAAGGGGGGGTAATAATGAGCCTCTTAAATACCAATAGTTGTAAGAATATCCCGCTGATCTTGGTGTCACATTGCACTTCACTTGAATATGTACGTAGTACAAGCTCTGTAGATGCGTGGGCTTTGTGCTACGACCACCGTGCGGGATCAACATGAATGAACCGAAACCGAAACCAACACGTATGGACCTACAAGAAGCCTCAAAACTTCGAAAGGAGCCATAACCTCTCATAGGTTGGAGAAGCCGACGTTTTTGACCGATTGAGGCGAAAGACTACCCCTCATGATTATTAGCTTCTCACTAAGAACACTTCCGTTTTCCTTTTCCCGCCCACGGGACTCAGAGAAATGCTAGGTATACTTCTATGATAATAACCGTTCGGCTTTGGAGTGCAAAAAATTGAAGCGATAATATTAATACTGTAGGCAAAGCCTCGGAAGCGGCTGGCAAGGACCTAAATCATCCACTCATCCAGTCTTAGCGGAGAATATAGTTGAAGTAGAAGGGGTCAAACAAACTAGTCAATTGCCCGGTCATAGATCGGAGCTATCCGTGGCATCACACATAAGCAGAAGAGTTAATGAGAGAGTCGTCCCAAAGGTGGATAAAATATCTTTACCGTCCAAGCTGGCGGGCTTCAGGACTGCCAAAAATGCCTAATTTGAATCAGGCAGTCTATAAGCTACGTTTGAAGCGGAAACTTGGACAACATATCATGGAACGGCACCAATTAACCTGTGTTATGTAGGTGTGCGCGGTCTGTGTCCGCGCGTTCTTATCAATCCACTCATGGAGTTATCAAGTTCCCAAATATCCAAGTCGACAGAGAGAGTTACGAAACTCATTCTCTTGTCTAGCGTGCAACTCTTCTTTCAAAATGGATCGTAAGATATCGCAGCATAAGCGACATGCTTACCCTGAACTTAGGAATTTAGAGAAGGCTGTCATAGAAGAGGGATAATTATAGCAGTGAGTCGAAAGCCGTCTGTCTGGACTTGCAAAGAGCTGTAAGCGATTCAGGAGCTAGCGGCATCATATAGAGTGGTACGGTGGAAGATATGAGGACATTACTATAGAAGGTGACGAAAGAAAATATCTATTGAAGGCGGTCATCATGATGGTCGTTGTAGAGGACACGGATGGCTATCGACTGGGTGAAACGTCTACATAGCCGAACTCCGGAGATTACATCTGAGGGGCTCGATAGCATGTACCATGGTCTCATTCGCACATTACATGGTTGCCCTAAACAGGGCGGACAGAAGGGACCTTCGGGCAGTCGAAAGAGCCAACTGAACTGTTTGAGAGGACGGTGGAACTGCTCCCGCAATAATTAAAAGCGGTTTGTTTACGCCAGATGCCAAAGGCTTTAGGATAAATGTCAAAAAAGCTAACCGAGATAGCCATGTTTAAAGACATGTCTCTCATCCGGGGTTAAAAGGTGCCTCGTAAAGAGGATGCCGAAAAGCTTTGCAACAAATTATGACGTACTACACGGTATATCATACTACATCTTTCCAAGTAATTACTTGTTGCCGGCATTCCAAGTCCAAACGATTTGCTTATGTCCTTCTTGGAACAACAGCACCTGGTGTTTCATACTGTGGAAAAACAACGTGTTTTTGTAAAATATGTTACCCAACATGTACAATATTTTTTGTTTAAAAAAACATGTAAGAACATCATATTTATCTAAAAAAAAATGTTTTGCCATTTCCTGTAAGTTTGATACTATCTGCAAAAACTTCTGGTGCATCATCACAAAACTAGGTTGAGAAATAGAAAAATAGAAAAAGTTTAACTTAAACAGTCCGATGATGCTAATAGTTTTATCGTTAATGCAAACTCGTAAAGAGTTTTCTACTTTAATTTAATACCCGTAAATTTACTATTTATTAGAAGAGAGAGAGATATATATATATATATAGGAAAAAGAAAGAAAAAAATTTGTATATGCCGTTGTGAGTTCTTCACATTTTCTCTTCCTTGGGATTAATTCCGATTTTAAATCCTTTCCTATGTGTACTTGTGACAAAACGCCCCGATTGCGTATCTGCATACGTCCCAGGTTATATTAAATGTTTACTTATATCAGGAAACTATAGTAAGGGAGGATTGCATTGGATGACATTTTAAAAGCTTCTTCAGTTTTTTTGTTCGATTTGAATTTTTTATCGTCTTGTAATCCAGTTAATGACTTCGCTACATATGTGAATCTATCGATGAATCTTCTTGAAATCTCTAAATCTTTTCAGACTTTTTTATTTAATGTTTTGTAGTAGTATTTACTTTTATCTATGTATCCTTCTTGACTAATTTCCTCGTTGCAAAATAAAATAGCGGTTTTAGTGATTTTTATAAGTAAATCTCTATTTTATAATTGTGGAAACTATATTTTTATAAGTAAAATCTATCAATGACGCTGCTTTTGTCAAGTACGATGCACTTATTATTTCATCAAATTAGATAGAAAAATGGCGAGATTTGACTTGGAAAATGTATTTCGTTCCGAGCACGTCCATTTTTATCTCTCCAATTGTTCTTACTGTTGGTTCTCCGATACCCTTTAAAATACTGTTGCCTCCTTATT
This sequence comes from Kradibia gibbosae, assembly GCA_018907135.1. Taxonomy (NCBI): domain Eukaryota; kingdom Metazoa; phylum Arthropoda; class Insecta; order Hymenoptera; family Agaonidae; genus Kradibia; species Kradibia gibbosae. The sequence continues at coordinate 24,272,955 of JACCHX010000004.1, read as the reverse complement.
AATTTGAGCCATAAAAAGCAAAATATCCTCCTTGATAATATTGATCTCTGACCGGGTGTCAATACATAAGTTTATTATTCTATTCATAAAAAATTTCACCATTAATAAAAGGTAATATCGTAAATTGTTCATTGTTTAGTATTTTCGAGATTTTTTTGTTTTTCGTGTTATATCTGTGTTCGGGCCATTTTGGCCCGAATTACGTCTGAACGGCGGGCGGCTTGTCGGTCCAACAGAGAGACTGATAAGCGCTCGTACAACGTACGGAAGGGGCGAGAAGGAGGGCGCCATTGTGGACCCGAGAAGAGATGGGAGAGGAACAAAGGATAAAGGGTCAAAGAGATCAAGAGGTAGTAGGAAAAACCGGGTGAAGTGGAAAGCACATAAGGTGTTCCCGAGCGAGCCCAAAAACCGCGATGATTATCTCGTAAGGAGGAGTTAGTTTTCGCAGGAGATTAAGTGAGTGGGCAAAGAAGCCGAAGAACTCAACGAGGAAGGGAACATCTGTAGGTCGCCGCGACCAGGTGATCTAACGCAGCTTCAGGGAGTGAGCAAGGGATAGGTTCTAAAGAGAGGCTGAGTGCGTAACGATCCCCAGCGGTCGGGTCACGGCAAGCCAACCTTCTCGTAAGGTCTACGATTGCAGGTTGGCCAACCACCATCAGGTAAGGGGATAAATGAATATGGGCGCGGTGCGTGAAAGGTGCGAATGTGTGCATGGAAGTATGAATGAATTGCAGAGCGGCGAATAATAAAGCTTTTTCCCCCTAACCGAGGGGATTTTTTATGCCGATTGTGATGCGTAAGGGAGAATAAATGTTATGTGTAAGCCTAACATCAATGTGTTTTCTTTCATCCCCGAATTCCCGCTCTTTCACCTATCGTGAACTTGCGGCCTTTCACTTTCAATTCATTATTTTCAAAATGAATTTTAACATTATTTTCAGTGAAAAAATCTGCTCGAATTCCGTCATACTTTATATCAAAATAATTGGTATCTACTAGAAAAGGATGGGTCATACCAAATATTTGTACATTTACAATGCCCTGTAAAGGAAAACTTTTGTTACGAAAAAAAAATCCGTGTATTCGGAGAAAATCTTCTCTATACAATTTTGATAAAAAAATATTACTAATTATTCTACTAATAATTCATTTCACTTCTATTAATAATTCACTCTCTTTCTTCATTGAGTATTCAAGCATGATTAACTACGAACTCCGGTTCCCCCATCTCTTCCCCAATTTTGATTTCTTGAAGTAAAGCCTTCTATGCGTTGCGTCCCTTTATATTTCACATATCTCTTATAAATCCTTCAACTTGTCTTCGTCTTCTCGAATTTTCTTTAGACACTCCTTGAATAGATCGGGTGCCTTATTGAAAAAGACCTCAGCTCTTTTTCTAAGCTTGAATTTGCTGCTTCATTCAACCTGCCCTGCCTCCTTTAAGCAGACGCTTGCCCTTACGAAGAGTGCCTTAGCACTCTGCTTAGAACTTATTCTTTCATACAATTCCCTAGCTTCAAAGAGCGAGTGGACTCAAATACGATGGAAGCAAAGATCAGAAATGTAAAGTAAGCTATTATTGGTCTGCTGATAAAGATTGTGAGAATCAGCATTCACTTGACCATATCCTAGAAGTGTGGCAAAGTACCTGGACAATCTTTATTCCAAAGCTTGCTAAATATATGTTACGTCCATAACACATAAATTTAATAAGTTACTTTGTTATGTCAGCAAATTAAATCGCAATAACATGGAGTCGAGCAGCTTACCTTTAGAGTGAATGTTAAGAATTGATAATTTAATATCAGTGTTGGCGCAAAAATGGCCCGATATACGCGCAAACGGCAAAGGACGGCGCGAAGGAAGGCACCGCAGTAATGGATAAGTAGTAGGAGGAAAGAAGAAAATTGGGAAGTTGAAAGGGCCCGGCTGGTATGAGGGACAGTTCCGCAAGGAGAATTCCGGAGGAAAGTTTCGCATGACTGGGACCGAAAGAATGAGGACGTATGAAACCCAAGGCCACGGCGGGCGGCAGATTATGGGTGTGAGAATGTGTGGACGTAAGGCCCCAGTATAGCAGAAAAGGAAAGGTCGTTCGTTTACCCCCACCCAACTCAGGCGCGCTTGAATGAGAGCAAGCCCTCGGCAACGGTCTTGATCCGTGGTGATCTCCAGTGATCAGGACACGGCAAGCAACACTCCTCTGTAGTCCGCGGTTAATCAACCGAGAATGGTAGAATAGGTGCGAAGGGTATATGGGGTGGCGAGATATAGCATGTGTGTGTGTGTATGAATGTGTATTATATTGTGAGGGTAGCGGCAAAGTGCCCTCTACGAGGGGGTTTTTTGCCAGATGTAACCGCGTGGACGAATAAACGATTGTTACGAGCCCAAATTGTGTCTCAATTTATTTCGTACCTAATACTCTGCTCCTTCACCTACTCGCAAACTAGCGGCCTAATAAGGTCTGAAATCGCGCGAACAATCAGGTTTGGTATTATTAACTCTGACTATACAAATTCAAAGGATTCTATTTCATAATTTTATGTATTATCAAAAAAATTCAAGCACTTAAGTTAAAAAAATATTTTATTTCGTTTTTTTTATGTTTTATGAAAAAAACTTTTTTATTCTTATATTATTATTATTATTATTTTTGTTATATTTTAATTAATTTAACTACTCTTTATTACTTAGAAATTTTAAACATTATAAATATTTAATTCGTTATAAGTAAAAAGGGATAAAAAAATGAAATTTTTTTTATATAAAATTTGAAATAGTATTTTTTTACTTACTTCTGGTTGAATTAAAACAATTTCTTCTCTTTTTTATGTACCACCATTTAAAATCTAAGCTGGATGGCTGGTCAGTGGTACTTGCAGTCTTTGATGATTTCTGGGTTTTTATTCTTCTTCTTTACTTTTTAATATTTAATTTTTTGAAATCGCGTACTTGTAATAACATTTTTTATACCTAAAAATTTGAATTTAAAAATATTTTTATCTTGATGACAATAAGCCAGTAAAAAATTTCTGTCTCTGTGTGTAATTGTGTAAAAATTGCCCATCTATTTATATCTGAGACTAGAGCCAATTTTTTACTGAGTTAGGTGTCAACCGCGAGCTAGCTAATAAAATTGTTATGACAGAAAGGGTTAAATAGGTGGTTTTTTCTTTTGAGGCGTTCTAATCACCGGGAACGGATGGTATTCTTCCGTTCCTGTTACAGAAGGTGGAGGAGGCTATCCTGGGCCTATTTACGAGGATGGCTTGATCCAGCCTCACGCTCAGATATATACTCAAGCCGTAGCAGGATACCAGGATAGTATTTATCCCTAAACCGAGGAAGTGTGGATACACATCCCCGAGCAACATCCATTCGATCGACCTAACTTGGTTTATTCTTAAAACAGTGGAAAAACTGATTGACAATTATATCTGTTTGCCAATTCCAAAGTAATTCTAAAGAGGCTTAAAAGCTTTGTGATTAGAGGCATCTATGTGGTTCTTGACGGGAGACAGATCAGGGTATCTCAGGTTCCTCAAGGGACTGGAGAGAATAGGCGCACTGATGATGCGCTCAGACATCAGTCCCACGGCTTTCCTATTTGACATAAATACTGGGTTAATATTCCCTCTTGCGGGGTGTGGGATGTTAAGACGGGGCCAAACGATGAGCGCATCTAACTTACATATGAGTATTACATATAGAGGCAGACTAGGCGCAGGAGAGGGGGTGTACTGCAAGCAAAGTTAGATACATTAGGTAATACTCTCCGCAGCTGCTTATTTGCTCAGATAGCAAGAGTGCCTTGATGGCGCTTGATAACTATAAAACAAGGCAAAGACTAGGTTGGGAATGTTATCAGCCCTTCGACTAGATATAGGTTTGAACTGATGTTGGTCCCTGCCCATAGTGGCGTAAGGGGTAACATCTTGGCAGGTACCCTAGCAAAGCAGGGTACTAACAGCAGCTTTATGGGACCGGAACCAGCAATCGGACTGTGCGCGAGCTTCATCAAATAGATATTGCGGCAATGGACAGCTGACGAGACTGCCCGGACCTGGAACGAGGTAACCGCATGCAATCACAGCAAACGCAACATGCGACGCAAGGCAGCAAAATGTACAGACTTAGAAAAAAGTAGCAAGCGACGCACACGATAGCAACTCGTACGAAGTAGGAATACGCATGCAAAATCAACACCGATGGAGTTGGAAACCGCAAGTAATGGCAAAATGTACGGAGTTGAAGTACGGTTGCAAAAGCAATACGTATAATCATGGAATACGCACGCAAACGAAACACGTAAGTACTTTGAAATGCATAGCATACGACGTAGGTTTTAGCTACACATACAGAGTTAAAAAAGCTAGGAAAAGCAACACGTAGAGACTTGGAAAACGAATACAAAAGAAACAAGTACGGAGTTGGAAAGTACTCCATCAAGGATAACGTACGGAGTTAGAAAATGAACGCTTTAGGAACGGAGTTGCAATATGCTCAAAGCAACACATATATACTTGGAAAGACGTTGCATGCGACGGACGCCTAAGCAAAAGTACGGAGTTGGAAAATACACACAAAACAACATTTAGGGATTCGGGATGTCGTACCATGCGAAGTGTGCCTGAAACACGTACAGACATGGAAATGAGACACTGCGACACACGCCTCAACAACACTTACGGACTTTGAAAACGATCGAAAAAATAACACGAACGAGTTGGAAAATGCACGCAAAAGCAACACGTACTGATTTGTAATGACTTAGCATGTGACGCACGCTTTAACAACACGTATGGAGATAGAAAATGCTCAAAAAGAAACAAGTACGGACTTGGAAATACATTGCACTATCGCAGTTTAGTTTTAAGAAATTCATACTTCCAGCCTATGCGACGAAATTTTGCGGACTTTCTCAAGAAAGGCAGGAACATTTTTGCCGCGCCGATATACATTTTACCTAAGTGCATCTAAAAAAAATGAATCACGAATTCATTATCACGAATAATTAAAAGGGTAGAGATGAGATTTTCCGAGGTAATCATTATATAAAAAGGGCCGGAAGAATTTTTAATATCACAGTGTGTCGAATAGCCCTACTGTGGGTACAGCAAAAGATAAAATTAGATTCAGAAGCAAAAGTTATAACTAGAAGTAGATTCCACTTCAAGTATTAAGTAAAAAAAGAGAACCACTACGATTGTAAAATATTGAAGATCAAAGCTAGAAAAGCACTTATTAAAAGCCAATAAAAAAGATTCGATTGTGCAGAGTTATTTTAAAAGCCAACACCTGATAAAATTACGCATGTATTTTGTCTTATTTTTCATATATTTAAAACTCGCGCAGTATCACCTTACCTTTTATCTATGAATTTTGATTCTTTACATCCTCTGTCTTTCTCTCCTTTTCTCTAAACATTTCTTTTTGTTATTTCATAAATTTAAAATTTTTAAGTAATAATGTGTGCTTTAAAATAAAAAGTAAATTCACGGGTATTAAATTAAAGGAGAAAACTCTTTACGATTTAGCATTAACGATAAAACCATTAGCATCACCGTACTGTTTTATCTAACTTCCTCTATAATAAATTTTCAAGTTATGTTTGAGTTGACCCTGAGAGAGAAGGGACGAAGCATCCGGAACCTGCCGACCTGCCGGAGGGTGCAGGAGGAAGAGTACATCGTCCCATCGCCACGGCCTACCAAAGGTCAAAAGTGTAACAGTGAGAGTAGACGACTCACTTATGTAATCGAACTTATATGAAACAGTGTAATTGCGTTTAAAATTCGGAGTCCGCATGATCCGAATTTGGACTCCGGCGAACCTTGACCTAGTCTGATCACGACCCCCCCCCGCCTTTCTTTTTGTTTTGCTAAGAGTGTAAACTATCTCGAGCGAGTCTACGATGCGGCCGATTAGCCTCGTGTGATAAGGGACTAAATACTAAGCGACGCGATCGACGCGTAATTATTTCGTGATCGCGAATATTATAGCTGAAGCTTACATGAACTAACCACATTTTTTTTGTGTACCATATAGATGGCGAATTAATAAATACGCGACCGTTCCGAGAAAAATTAAAAAAAAAGTTTTTGTTATTTATTTATTCCCCCTTATCTCCGTCCTACTGTTCACCCCCCCCCCCCATCTGAACCTTGGAACCGGAGAGCTCTTCCCTGGTGAACCTCCCCCCTTCTTTGTACATCGGGCTAACTTAATAGACCGCGTCACACTTGTACTCTGTATAGCAAGCTAAGGACTCAAATCTATTTACTGGCTTGTACTTCTATTCTTAGAATGACGATCCTGAAGTAGATTAACTGACGCCATCTATGGTAGAAATACGCACCAGTATTTTCGATTCGTGACAGATTTTCTTAACTCTGAAAATATAGATAAAGGATAGATTTGTATATGTTACTTACTGGTCAGACACCAACTATCGATCACGAGAAATCTTTTTCATTTCAAATTTTCTCGTCTTAAGTAAAGATCAACCACCATAGTGCTTTAGTTGCTAGTTCACACAAACTATATATTTTTTTATTAATGTTCCATTACTTTCTACTGTATTTTACTAAGGATATTTCTTAATATGTTCACTATATATATTTTTTTCATTAGTACTTTATTTTATTTTTACAATGTGACTAGTAAAAAAAATTTTATAAATATTTACATATTTATTTGTTTATTAATTTATCCTTTTTTGTATAAAATGAGAATTTTTGTAAATTTGATGGCTTACCATTTGTAAGTCGATTTTTAAATTTATAGACAAAGTAAATTTATTAATTACAAGTAAATTCAAAAGAATCTTTTAAAATCCAATTTAAGGATGGAGTCAGTAATATGAGAAATCATGTTTTATAGATTTTGTAAAGTAGTATTTTTATGTTCATTGAATCTCGGTTTCGAAATTATTTTGCTTTTGTTATTATTTCTTTTATCATTCTTACTTATTTCCTTTCAGCATTACAATAAAGTAGGATTTTTTAATTAAACGCAATACCGCGCTTACAGTCATTAGTTCATTACATTTTAAATTTCGTAATAATGGGTCGTAATAAAGGGCAACACAATATAGAAAAGAATATGCTTTCGCTTCCTTTTGTTACTTTTAATTTCCCCTTCGTTGCTACTACTTCTACTTCAAAATTTTATATGCTATCAACCAATAAACATTAGGATTTACCTGCGCACACTCCATAAGCCTCTCTTATATCGCTGCTTTGTCCTTCTTTTCCCTTTTTCGTGACTCCGTCTGCTTCAAAATTTTGAAAGCATAGAATCATTGAGGATGAAAACGTTACAACAGAAAAAGCCCCATTTTTTGTATCGTCTTAGTATATCTTCATTTGTTTGTTTCTATTTCATTTTATTTATTCGAAAATTACAAAATTATAGAAAAAGTATATGTTAATTTACATCAAAAACGTAATCATGTTACAAATGATTAAAAGAAAAAGTTACGATTTTAATATCTTACGAATAAATATCTTGTTATTCGCATGGTTTCGGCAATGCACTTAGAGATTTAACTAATGTTCATAAGATCACGGACAGTAATTTAAAAGATGTAGAAAAAAAGGAAAAATGATGCTGCAGACAATATATTTAAATTGTATCCAAAGTAATATCAATAATATTGACATGGAAAATCATTCTGTTCAATATATGCAAATAGCTCATGATTCTGATGATTTGACATTTATCTCAGTTGGCCAAGCAAAAACTTGCATAGAAAATGTAAAAAAAAAACAAGAAGCAATTTCAGCATATAATACTAGTAGTGGCTTAGCCAACTCTAGAGCATTATTATTTTTAATGCTATGGTATATATTTAGTGGATGTACTCTTTTTTTAAATAAATATATTCTTTCATGTATGGAAGGTGACCCAACAATATTAGGTACATAAAAATCTGTAATAAGAAAACAATACTTTTATAATTTAAAAACATGATCAGTAATGCTTTTTAGGTACTTGTCAAATGCTTATGACAGCAATATGTGGTTTTATACAAATGTATTTTCCTTGTGGTATGTATCAAACAAGCCTTCGCTTAACAAAACCACCTGGATTTTATAAACATATGATGTTAGTTGGGTGTACAAGATTTATGACTGTAGTTTCAGGACTAGTTTCATTAAATTATGTTGCTGTGAGTTTTACAGAGACAATAAAAAGTAGTGCACCACTATTTACTGTTTTCATTAGCAAATATTTATTAGGTATTTTATATCACTTGAAATATACAAAAGTTCAGAAAAATTTACAAAAAAAAAAACTATTATTTCAGGTGAGCATACAGGATTATATGTTAATTTATCATTAATTCCAGTAATGGGAGGTTTAGCTCTTTGTTCAGCAAATGAAATAAGTTTTGATTTAAGAGGATTTATAGCTGCAATGGCTGCAAATTTGACAGAGTGTTTACAAAATGTATATTCAAAAATGTTAATTAGTGGTGATGGTTTTAAATACACGTAAGTTTTTAAAATGTTGGTAATATTTATATTTATAAGATACTGTGATTCTTAAAAATATTTAGACCTGCAGAGCTTCAGTTTTATACTAGTGTAGCAGCAGTTATAGTACAAATTCCAGCATCAATTGTACTGGTAGATCTAGCAACATTAGAGCATTCCTTCAATATATATTTAATAACAGCATTTATATTAAATGGTATATTTTTTCATTTTCAAAGTATTACAGCCTATGTACTTATGGATTATATTGGTCCCATAACACACAGGTATATTTTTATAATAGTCATTATTTACACATTATTAAAATGATTTTCATATTCTTACCTTTATTTATTTCAGTGTTGCTAACACAGCAAAACGGGCTTTTTTAATTTGGTTATCAATATTATTGTTTCATAATCCAGTCACTGGCCTCTCTGCATTAGGAACAATTTTAGTAATAATTGGGGTTCTACTGTATAATAAAGCTCAAGAATACGACAGAGTAAAACATAGGGAAAATCGATATACATTGAAAATTAATTTACATTAGTGATTTTAAATTAATCTTATATAAATAAAAACATATTTTCTAATAAAAAGCAAACAATTTGTATAATGACATTTCTTAAGTATTTACTATTGTGGAATTTATTTTTTTATTTATTTTAGAAAATGTATTATATGATTAATTTTTTTACAAATATCAGTAAAAAAATTTTTTTCAATTTACACTGAAATAAAAATATCCAACTATAGGAAGCATTAACAAAATGTAAGTAAAAATACAAAATTAATTTTAATATTTTTTATTTATTCAATAAATTTTTATTGTATTTTAATTTTACAAATTAAATCTTCTTTAAACATCTACTTAAAAATTCTTATATAATTAGAAAATAGCTTTTTTCATGTAAATATTTGTTTGTTTTAAAGCCTAAAGAGTGAAATACACTTTAGCATAGTTATTCCTGTTATAATTATTTGATTATAGATTTGCTAATGAAAGACTAATAACATTTTGTTACTATTTTATTATGCTTTTTTATATTAAGAAATGTTCTAGTACCCACACAGCTTTAATGAATATACTTCATTTTATAATGTTTTTATAATTGTGTATGTACAATCATATGTATATTTTATACTCAACTGATTTTAATTTTAACTTTTGTATAATCAATATTGTTAATATTTTTTAGAATTTATAGTACTCTGTTAATTCATTCGAAAACTTTAAATTTCAGTTTAAGTAGATAGTGTAAAACTTAAAATTCGCAAAAATTTTAATTGCTAAAGACTTGTTCCCAAGAATAAAATCAGATTTCTAGCATAAATTTTCCTACCGATTTGATACTTCTATACATGAGACGGCTTACAACATAATTTTTTAAATCCTAGAATTGGATACAGAGGGTAAAAATGAGACAAAAATAATTGATTTATCACGATTATAGCTTATACAAGATCATTGTTTACTAGCTTCGCATATTTTGTAAATTGAATAGTAAATTAATTTTTTTTATAATCATTTAGTACAATAAACTATAAAGTCATTAATATTCATAACAAGTTACCACTTTTTATAATTAATTAAAAATTTAAATATAAATAACTAACAATAATATTGATAGACATTCATCCATACCAGAGTAGTATTTGTGTATTCATATTATTTATACATTTTTTTTATAGATTCAAGAAAATATAAAATACATTTACTTGTATACAAGCTAATATTTCTTAAATAAAAATATTAATAATATATGTTAGTGGATGTGATTACATATATTATAAATTATTTCATAAAAATAAAAATATTGATTATATACTACAATTATTATATTTAACGATACGCTTTATCGATATTTTTACAAAAGATTAAACAGAAGGATATCTGCTTCTTATGAAAGAGTGTGTTGAACTAGCTTTTGCTGAATTCCTCATTAATTATACATTTTTTTATTGAATGTCGAAGCTTTGTTACCTAAGTTGAACGTGTAACTTGACGTTCGTCACAAAATATAAACTGAGAGCCGTCGATAATAAGAAAAGAGGACTCTTTAGTTTCAAACATTCACCTTACGGTAGTATATTATTTATTGATATATATATATATATAATAATAAATTAATATGATAACGTAATACATTTTCTGATAAACTGAAATGAAGATTTGTACAGTTGTATCTAATATTGAAATATATAAATTATAATAACATATATAATTAAGGTATTTATTAAATAAAAGCTGTCGTTTTAAAGTCAACCAGTAATAAAAAAATTTTTTTAATTATCACATATTCAAAAATATTTAAATTAAATATTTTATTTAAAAATTCTATATTTACCACAATGAATTAGCACAAAATCAAACAAAAAACATAATGCAACTTGTAATGTTTAATCACGATTCTTTTTAAATAATAAATCGTGTAGTAAAAAAATATTCTTTTTATATAATACATGAATATAAAATTTCTTGATATAAGAGATTATGAGATGTAACATCATTTCCAAGAAAATGGTTTTTATCCTCGATATGTACTTTATTCTATGATTAAAAACATTTTATTTATTTAAGTAATCTTTTGAATGCATAGAACACTTTAATGCTTGATCTAAATCAATAATAAGATCTTGTTCTGTTTCAATGCCCACTGATAAGCGTATCAACTGTTCATTAATTCCTAGTTTGACTCTTTCTTCTTCTGGAACAGATGCATGAGTCATCACAGATCTAAAATTTTTCAAGGTATTTCTTTTTAAATAACAAAAAATTTCATATTTATTACTCAAGATACAAATGAAAATTGTATTTAACATTAAATTACAAAATACTTATTCTACATATAAAAGTAATGAATTAGAAGATTTATAGTTATATTCATTATAACGATCAATTTATTCTAAATGAATGAATAAATCAGTAAATAATGTTTAGTTATTCATTATTCGTTATTAGGTTATTCATTATAACGATCAATTTATTCTAAATGAATGAATAAATCAGTAAATAATGTTTAAATTTTCGTTTGCTATTAAAATAAATATTCGTACAATTGACTTATTACAAGCTAATTACAGTAAGTAGTTTAAAAAATATATAAAAAATATTGAATTGCTATTATTAACAAATGTATTTACACTTAATTAATATGTAAATGTAGTACTAAATATTTGCTTACGGTAGCTCTGCTAATGACTCATACCCTCCAAGTGATTCAGCCAGAATAAAAATTTTTAAGGCTTTTAGAAATTTATATGAATCTCCTTTATGGTAGAAAGACACCATACCACTATGTCCTGACATCTGTTTGAGAGCTAATTCATATTGCGGATGCGATGGTATATCTGAAATTTTTATTTAAATTTTGTATATATTTAGTGCTTAATAATTAAGGAAAGAATTTTTATTGAACTTTGAATAAATCATTTTTTACATGGATGAATAACTTTTGTTACTAATGGATGAGCCTCTAAAAATTTAGCTACTGCTAAACCATTTTTCATATGTTGTTGCATTCGCAACTCCAAAGTCTTTAGACTTCGATTCACTAAAGCACAATCATAAGGAGAAGGAACAATTCCCATAGCTAAAATTCATATAAATATAATTTATAATAAGGAGCTTAAATTACTAACAAAAATATTACCATTTTGTGTAAATCGTAATTTATGCTCTATGTCATCACGCTTTGTAATAGCGGCGCCCATTATAACGTCTGAATGTCCATTCATATATTTTGTTAAGGAGTACATAGAAATATCTGCTCCAAGATCTAATGGCCTCTTTTTATATAAGAATATAATTTTAGAATTTATATATATTTTTTAAAGGTTTTAATCAATTAAATAAATTACCTGAAAATAGCATGTGGCAAATGTATTATCAACAACAACATAAACATCAGGTCTAGTAGCTTTGATATCTTTAATTATATTTTTTATATCAGCTAGCTTTAACAAAGGATTTGTTGGACTTTCAATCCAAATCATCTAGACAATACAAGAATAAATCAAATTTAATTAAGAGTTATGGATTCCATCCCATAACATTCATTATTTTTATTATTCCCTATGTATAAAAAAGTGTTCTATAATTACTATATTAATAATTATAGTAAAAACTAAAATTTTGCTTATGATGTGCTATTAAAATTTTTTCTTTAAAAAATTTCTAACACAAAAAAAATGGTTATTACCAATTCTGTTTATTTCTAATTTTTTTAAAATTTTTTATTTTAATATTATCATTGAATTTATTAAATTGCTGTAATTGATACAATTATTAAGAACTGAAAATAACTGTATATATTATACACATTAAATACATTTTTAATTATAGTGTGATTTTAAACTACATAGTTGATTAAACTTAACAATTAAATAATTCAATTAAATTTTGAATGAATAAAAATAATAGTCATCAAACGGCTTTAAAAATCACTTGAGCTATAATGTTTTTTGTTTATGAATAATAACCATAAATTATATAATAATAGAAGAAAAAATGAAACAAGAGTTGAGGAAAAATCGACAAAATTAAAAATAAGGTAATCAACAAAAATAACAAAAGTAAAAATAGTTCGGATGAAGAATACAAAAATATAATGTATGAACTAGCAAGTAAATTATATTATTAAAAACGTTTGAAAAAGATCGATGTGTCTATATACGTAAGTGAATTTATGTAGAAAACTCAAATGAATATAGAATCAGACGAATCGTCAAGAAAAGGTTCGCTATGGAAATAAGGCACAAGCAAAATAATGCAATTTGTGTAAACATAAGCTAAACAATGAAAATGATATTAAAGAGGAATTTCGGAGAATTTGTAAATATATATAAAAAATTTTGATATACTTTTGTATTTGTTTTTACAGCTGCGAGAAAATTTTCTGTAATGCAAGCATCAACAAATGAAACTTGAATGTTTTGCTTAGAAATACATCGTTGAAAAAAGCGATTAGTTCCACCATAAACATCGTCACCACATATAACATGATCTCCTGATTCAAGTAATGACATTAAAGCTGTTGTTGCACCAAGGCCTGATGAAAATACCAAGCCATATTTCCCATTTTCCAAAGCAGCTAGACAATTCTCCAAACAATTTCTACTTGGATTACCACTTCTTCCATATTCATATCCCTAAACAAAGATTATTTTTATTTACATTATAACAAATTTTTATGAAATATATTCATAATTTAAAATTGTTAAAAATTTATACTATTATTTTAATTTGAAAAAAAATTTTATTTTTACAATTTGTAGAAACTAATTAAGATTTACGAATATTCAAAGGATCCTATTATAGGACTATAGTATTATCCTATTCCTTACCCGATGTTGAGCCGGTCCATCCTGGCGAAAAGTGGTTGACATTACTAAAGGTGGTACTACAGAACAATGACTCCATTGCAATGGATCTTGTCCTGCATGAATAGCTTTTGTTGCAAAACCTTCTTTGGTATTTGAAGGCATTTTATAGCAAACCTGAAAATTAGGAAAATGTCCTCTTCTAAATTACATTTAATACGATTTTCTGTTTTATAGTCTACATTTTTGTCAGTAAATATTTATTAGGTTTCTAAAAAAAAGTATTAAAATTAAATTCTATTAAACAGTTATAAATATTATGCAATTGTATAATGATATAACAGAATGATTAAAAATAAAATTTAATGTATTCTATTTGTAATACATTGAAAAAAGGTCTGGATTTTTGGAACATTGTAATGTAATTTTTTTTCAAAAATTTTAATTTGCCAATATAAAATGAATATATATTATAACTACTTGTTCATAATAAGAACTTATTATAAGATCATATTATAATTTTTAATTCATTTAAAAAGCAAAAAATCATCAATTCGTACAAAGTAATAAGCCTTTTCAAGCTTTACAGAAATTAGCTGATTTCAAGTATTAGTTGAAATGTATTTTCTTACATCACTAGTTAAAATTACTGTGCAATTTAACTTCATGTCAAAAGCAATCCAAGGGACTATTTTTCATTAATTCCATTTAATATTGTATACATAACGTTACTTGCAATTTCAATTTGAAAAAAAAATAATATTGTTCTCTAAAAAATTAAAATTATGTAGTATATAAAGTTGTATAAAAAAAATTTTTAACACAATGTTTTAAATCAGAAAAATTAAAATATAACAAACTGTAAATACTTTTTTCTAATAAAAAAACAAAAAAAATTAGAAAGCTAACAAATCTCATTAAAAAGTAATAAATATTCTTATAAACACTACTATAATTAATTTAAATGTATTATAGAAGGTGATTAATGGATTTGTATACAGATACAATAAAATAAATTAATATCTAACATATAAATAATCAATACATGTAAACATAATAAAATTAGATACCTTATTTACATGATTTTTGGAAAGTATATATTCTTTTTAAACATAATGAATTTTTAGTACATAAAAAGAATATTTACTGTTTCCCTCTTATCTTCATTTATTTGAACAGATAATTATATTAATCTCTTTTGAAAATAATTAATTATAAATTGAAAAATTTTCGTACATAGGTAAATTTAAAGCAAATTATAATTTTTGTAACATTATAAGTAAATTTTCTTCTAAAATGTTGCTATAATGGTTCAATAAAGTTAGAATTTGCAATAATTAAAGAACATATAAAGAAAAAGATTACAGCATATGTACATCCGTAGTTTCATCTTATAAGAAAAAATAACACATTTTGAATTCTATTTATAAAATTATATATATATTTATAATTTATAATTTATAAGTTAATTAGCTATAGACTTCGACTTAAACTTTCGATGTATCACGTGTAAATTTGAGTCCTAAATTTTAAATATTTGTTAATGATTTTAAACAATTACTACTGAATTTGTAATTAAAATCAATCTACTTAAACATGGATTTTAAATTTCTTGACATTATGTAACAAATTTTTATTATAAGGCCATCAATTTATGATAAACCATATCAAAATAACAATGAATTAACAATGTAATTATGTAAATTATAAAAATGTATAAACGACAATAAACAAATTTACCAAGAAAATGTAAAAATCTAAAAAAAAATTTAAATAAAATCATGCAATTTATTTTTTTATAAACAAATATATACTGTATAAAAATCTAATAAATAAACTTTACTTTATGAAATTTAAGAAATTACAGTTTTTGAAGTAAGGTATTTTTGTAAAAGTATATGTATAATTATGTTCAATTAATATGCACACATCACTATTAGACTTATAAATAAAATCTTTAGTACTTGTATCATATATAAGATAAAGTATTAATATTTCTTATTTATATATTAATGTTTAAATAAAAGTTTTTGCATACAAACCTTAAGTACATAATTTGGACATAGTAGGCTATATTAGATATTTTAAAAAAGTTTAAACCAACACTTAATATTCAGAATACTTATAATTTTTTTAAGTTACCAGAATTATTATTATAATATTTATAACAATATTATGATTTTATACATCAACATTTGAATAAGTTTAAGGAATAAATGCAAAGTTTTTCTTAAACAAAAGGTATAAAAATAAAAACAAAATACTTTTAACAATATTACTATAAATTAATTAATTCATAATTGAAAATTTCAAACATTTATAACTTTTTGTAAAATTAATTTCTTCTAAACTGTATACAATAGGACAATTATCTTTTATTTATAAGTATTTCTTATTCTGTTCTATTGTATACAACTATAAAAAAGCAATTAATACATATGTATAAAATAAAGTGAAATTAATTAAAATATGTTCGTTACGCCTTTTACTCCAGCTAAATATGCTATATTACCACATACTAAATACAATATAGTGTTAAAGTTTGTCATTTTAGATTTTCTTAAATTGAAGTGTATTTTCACAGTTTCTATTAAAAAATATATAGCCGAAAACAAGAATAGTTTTATTGAAACGCAATAGGTTAACCTTTACAAACTTACTTTAATTATTCTTACTTTACTGTTTAGAATATTTGTAAAAAATTGGTGAATAATTTGAAAATCGCCGTTTAATCGTAAATTAATTTATAATTTGCACTTTATAATCGACGTTAATAATACTAGAGTTCAACTATGCACAAATTTTTATTCCTAAGACTTTTTTGCACTGTTTTATATTCTTCAGAACTTTTTATATTATAATTTTCGGAATCGGAATTTTTTGTCAGTAGAATAAAAAACATAACTTGTTTCATCCTGTTTCTGTTTTAAAGTACATGGTTAATCTTGTTTTTATTAAAATGTTAAAATTTATAATGCCAGTTGTACACATTAAATAATTAGGTATATTTAAATACAATTAAGTTGTTCAAAACTTATAGTTAAGATTATTGTGTAAAACTAATTATGAAAAAAATCTACACTATAAATCACAATAAAAAGTTGTCTACCTGTTAAGTACCTGTCCTGTTTAATTAGCAAAGCTTTGAGTAAATATCTGGATTGTGTAACTTACTTCAATAAATTGTGTGTGCTACTACAGCGTAGGATTAATTTTGTTTTGAATCTTTACATATCTTAATTATATATTTTCAATTATACATAAAATAGAAAACTAATGTTTTATGTTAATTTTTCTACTAATTTTCATAAAAAAATATGTTAATTATCATTTATGTAGTCTATTCTAAAAATACTACATTTTAAATAACATTACCAGAGCTTAACATATATTTATATATATATAACATATATTTATATATATAACATATATTTATATATATAACATATATTTATTAATGTTTTGTACTTCAAAATATCACTTTCAGAAGTACCATTCGAAAGTATTTTGTTCTGTTGATTTTTAAAGAAAAAGTTTTTAAAATTATACATTAAAAGTTAAATTAATTAAAAGAGATTAAAAATGTTTAAATAATCAATTAATTTTTCTAATTTTTTTTTATTAATATTATTCAAGATTCATTTGAAATTTGTACAATGGCTAAACCGGATAGATCATAGAACAGCCATTACATGATAGATGACAAACTATCGACAATAGTTATTTTTAAGGAAAAAAAGCATCTTTTCTTAAAAACGACGCTTACGGGAGTATTGAATGTACGCGTTTTTTAAAACTATTTATTAAAATTTTTAAAATATTTTATTTCACGTCGAGTTACGCGAAAAAGGATTGATTATGTTCGTGAAAGGTGCCCTTTTTCCGAACATACGGTTCGCGTGGAAGCGACCGTTAAAACGTAAATTTGTCGCGTCGAAGTTTAGCGAAGAAATAACGACGATGTTTTACGAAACATAACGCTTGTTGCGATGAATTAAATCCTTGTGATTAAACCCTCGTGCTGTTTCGGCGAGCCTACGCGAATGAAAGGTAATTAGATTCGGCAAAAGGATCCTTTTTCTGAAAATTCGGTTTGTGTGGGATCGACCGTTAACAGGTAGTTTGTCGCGTTGAGTTTATGCGAAATAATGAATTATGACGTCTTAAGGAAAAGACCATTTTCCTCGATGAAAGAGCCTATTGTAATGTCCGTATCAACCGTCGAAACGACTTTTTGCTTTCACGTCTAGCTTACACGATGAAAGAAAAATTATATTCGTCAAAAGTATCCGTTTGTTCGAACATACGTGGGATCGACCGTTGCAACTTAGGTCGTAACGACGAGTTTTCCAAAGAATGAAAAACCTATAGTAATCTTACAAACGATTTTTGTTTTCGATTCGCAAAATTACCTGCAAAGTCAGGCTCCTCCTTCTATGCTCGCGACGGATACCTAATGTACTTAGAAGTAGGTTTTTTTGTTGTTAACCCCTCTCCAGAGTTCGCTTATGCGTGGACCTCCCACTCTGTATAGAAACAAAATTTAACAAACTAACGAGTCTTTAAATATGGAAGATTTGTACGACTTTAGTTAGTTCCACCGACGAAGCGAAATAAACCACTTAAACCGAAAGAGACATGATGGTTCATTATTTTACCCATCAAGGATTTCCTTTCCTACCGTCAAGAGATCAACGCGTATCCGATCTACAACTCTTGTGATTTGCTGCGTGTCTTACCCGCGAAACAATCACCTGCTTGCGGCATGGCAAACGGGGTCATTCGCGGCTAGCTAAACAGTTATTTTGTAATAAAGTTACGTTTTTCACGACGGAGGTAATAGTTACTACTTCTATTACTATCTGTAAGCACCAGAATCATAGTAAATTTGTCTCACAGTAGGTAGAAGTTGAAATTACAACAATTAAACTTAGTTTTAACCTTGTGCTACCATTCAGCCTGGCCTCATCATTTAGTTTTTATACTATACCGGTATATAGTATTAATAAACCTGTTTCGAACTTTCACTTTTCATCTCACTTGGCTTATTTCATTAATTGCTAAGGCAACTGATCATATAGTGGTTAGTTACACGAGCTTTTTTTGTTTAACGCTTAATATCTTATATAATTATGACTAGTGACTCCAACCACATATTATTAAATATACTTTTGAAACCATAGAAAATTGAAATGTATACTGAGTTTAACCATTTATATACGATTTCATTTTTGAAGTTTCTTCGTTTTAACAAGATAAAATAAGCATCTACCTCAAAAATTTAAAAAGATGTTCATGATAACGATGTTCATTACCAACATGATTAAATATATGTAAATATGATCAACCTACCAGATAAGAACAAATCCGATGACCACAAAGTTTGCAAGCTAAATAAGTAAATATTAATCAATAAATCAATAAGATTAATCAAAAAAATTTTTATTTTTGGGCTAAATTTTTAAGTTTACAAACCTTTTATGAGAAATAACGATAAGTGTATGTAACACAATCACCGTTTTTTAATCTAAGCTATAATTTTAATATAAAACACCAAAAACATGAAGTTTTTTATTTTCATGTAACTAACATTATTAAAACATATTTTGGACTAAAAAGAATAAAATAAGTCAAATATACAAAATATACCAATTAATAACATGATATAAAATTATTATCAAATGTAAAAAATAATGGACCTTTTTCTACATAACGTTTTTTAAATGACCGAACCTACTGAATAAAAAGAAGTAATTTTATAATCAATTTAAACTTAAAAATCCACATAAAAAATTTATTTAATTTTTAAATACATTGTTCAGGCCAAAAAAGGCCCGATAGACGCGTGAACATCGGGCGGCGGCGGCGCGAAGGAAAGAAACGCATTGAATGGTAAGTAGTGGAAGGAAAGGAGAAAAATGCGAACGCCGGAAGGGCTCGTAGTACGTGAGAAGTAGTTCCGCATGACCGGACCCGATGGAGTGATCACGAGTGAAACCCAGTGCCGCGATATGCGACAGATTGTGTGTACGATGGTGTGTAGGCGTAAGGCCAGAAAGAAGCTGTTAAGAAGGGTAGCTGGATCTAGTTGATCCACCTATAACTTAGGCACGTGCGATATGGCCAAGAAGTCTGGACAACGAAAGGGTATCTGGATCTAGACGATCCACCTACAATTCAGGCGCGTAATACCGCCAAAAAGCCTGGCAAAGATAGTTCGGTGCGTGGAGATCCCCAGCGTTCGGACCACAACGAGCAAGAAGACCGAGCCTTTCAGCCGGTGGAGATTCCCAGCGATCGGACCACGGCGAATGACAAGCATGAAGACGCGACAGTTGGCCAACCAATAGGGAATGAGGGGTGCGTGCGTAAATGGTAAGCGTATGTTAGTATGTATAGGTGACGGTGAAGTAAGTATAATTCCAAAGCTTTTTCCCCCTACACCGAGGGGTTTATAATGCCGTATGTATCTGCGTGGGCGAATAAATGTTTGTGAATAACCCCAAAGTGTGTCTTAATTATTTCGTATCCAACCCTTCACTCCTTCATCTAAGCAAGAACTCGCGGCCTGACGAGGCTTGAAATCGCGCAAACAGACATGTTAAATGAAAAATGGCTCTTAAGTCCGCAGTTCGACCGCTTATTTTATCATAAGTTTATATTTTTCTAAAAAAAAATTTTCTTCTCCGCCTACACTCTTTAATGTAATCTTAAAAAATTGAGATAATGGTTGTTCATAATTAATAAAAATATAAATATGTTAAGCAATAAAAAAACATTATGTCTACAAATTTTGTCATTTCAATTTTTAGTATAATTCTTTCTAAAGTCTCCTCTCATAACGTTAATGTTCATAAGATAAAACTTATTTAGTTTTGTAATGTATATGGCTCCTGTATATCTGTAAAACTATAAAAATTCGTGGAAAGGTTTTATGAAACTTTTAAATAAATATTATAAAAATTTTACACCGTAACACCTGATTTTTACGAGCACGAATTTTTAAAAGTCGCTGGCTAATTAGTATTTGACAAATGCATGTACTTTGTAATGAAAATTGTTTCTATTCTAATTTATTTTGAGATTCATAACACGGCGGTATAATCTATTTCTTTCATGAAGCTAATTACTGGTCAGTTTATTTAAACCATTTGTAAGTTTTGCAAGCTTATCTCCTTGCTCAAGCAACTCAAACTTAGACCAAAAATTGATAAGGGAAGTCGTTTAACCATGGGTAAATAAAAGTACAACTAGACAGATTTTATGTAAGACTTAAACTACTATTTATTTTCAAGAAAATTATATATAGGATAAAAATAAAAATTAACACAAAGCATTATAAACATTATGAAGCAGCAGGAAACGTTAATAGCAGCCACAAGAGTAAAATAAAGGCCCAAAATACGCGTGAACGACGGGCGGCGGTGACACGAAAGAAAGCGGGAGGAAAATGCGGAAAATGCGGAAGCCGGAAAGGCCTGGGAGTGCGTGGGAGGTAAATCTGCATCATTGGGCTCGCAAGAGAGGAAGAGCTGGATCTCCGACACCGCGAACGGAAGAGTGTCAAGAATGCAAAGTGCAACGAGTGGAGTTTCGAGTGCAAGAGAAAGAGAGAAGAGTGGATGGATCAGAACAATCCATCCACAACCAGGTGCGTGAGATACCTGCAAGAGACCTGGCAACGAGAACTCAGTACATGGCGATCTCTACGATCGGCCCACGATAAGCAACGGCGTAAAAAATTCGATCGGTGGCGATCCCCAGCGGTACGTCCACGGCGAACGGCTAATGCGAAGAGCAAACGGTTAACCAGCCGAATGGTAGGGATGTGATGCGCGCGTAATGTGTGTGACCTTATGTATGTGTGTTAATATTGTAAAAAGCGAAGCTTTTTCCCCCTACACCGAGGGAGTTTTTTATGTCAGATGTAACCACGTGGGCGAATAAACGATTGTGATATGCCCAAAATATGTCTTGATTATTTCGTACCCTATCCTCCGCTCTTTCACGTAATCGCAACCTAATCACCTAATCTCGCGGCCTTACGAGGCTTAAAATTGCGCGAACAATTAAAACAACGACTACGTAAAATTATATTAATAAAATAGTAAAAATAGTAAGAACTCGATATAAATAAAAGAAAAACATTTCGCGCAACTTCAGTCTACTTAAGCCACAGATGTGCGTGGCTCTCTGATCTTGAGCGTAGGTCACTTCAGAGCGCAAGACTTACTTCATAGGTTATCGGAATCTTTCTTTAGTTTTTCTCTCATCGCGATGCTCACTTCTCGATTCCCCTTCGATTTGTTCTTGTCCTCTGGAGAGACGCTTTTCCACGTCCATTCCCTTCTCGAAGCCTTTCCAAGCCACTCCTTTACGTAAATCATTATTTTCTTAACCCTGGCCAAATTTTTCCCGAAGATAAACAAACTTCAATGGTAGTGATACGTTGCTATATACCCTCTAATCCTCTAGTTAATTTCATTGGATAGTAGTTCTATAAGTGAATGGATAAATATACGTGGCCGACAATAGATGGGTTAAAGCAGAAATTCATCGCTGAATATTTAATATAAATTTCCCGTTGCATCTGATTTGAGAATTAAAAAGAAAGCCTTGTTTATTTTTTTTAACATGGTGTTTTCTACGAAAGTGGAGGATAAGATGACAGAAGGAACGGTGTGTGGAATTAGGGAAAAATAATTACCTCGGAGAGAAAAGAGTGTGTACGTATATATATATATAACATTTTTAATTACGAATTTTTTTTTTAATAAATGAAAATTTGAATAAAAAATTGTTTTGTTACCTTATTTATATATACAAAATAGATTCATGGAAGGTTATTAGGATTGTTGGCAGTGAGCAGGAAGGAGATGTAGGAGATCGTAACCTTTTTGAACTGAAGATCCATGAATCTCATTTCTGGGTGCTGGCAGTCCACCATAATAAACCCTTCTACAGGTTAACGCGGTTACACTAAAAGGTATACCACGGAAATATGCAGGAGGTAGGAGGAAGGCAATAAGAGAAAAGAGGAGGTAGTGAAGAGCTAATAATGGTTCGAACGTCTCTACTAGTTTCTCAGATTACTTGCATCAGCAAGGGCAGAATTGCAAAGTGTCTTGACTAGGGTGTATACAGGAGTAGCTCACTTTTAAGAACCGTGGACGGTGAAGGGTGTCATTAGAGATTTTGTTAGTATCTTTTGATAAATGGCTACAATGAACCCGGGACCAAGAACTTACATAGAGCGTAGGAGTATCAACGCCAAACCTCTGCTGGATCTCTGCATAGGAAATTTGATAATGATGGTTTTTTTAAGTGGGAGGTATCGGGAAACTAGCTTATCTTCTGTTTGATAGTAAGAATAACCCTACGATGAAAGCCTGATGGGTAGTGGGCTACAGTGGAAAAATTTATTGCAGCTAATCATTAGATGTAATACCAACTTACGCCACAACCTGTGGGGAAGCAAGAACATCAATACCAGAAGGAATAGACAACTAAAATGACGAGTAGAAACTTTTATTGTCATTCTGAACGCTGGTACCGGGTCAACACTCGAAATTGTAAACAGGAAAGAGGCAACAAATGTTACGTTAATATCCACGTGGATCGTATATTAGGTTAAACACTGGTAGGTCAGTGATGAACTGTCTTTGTCTGATCACTATCTAATTACTTATGCGATTGGCGCGTGGGTAAGGGAACCACCGAAATGAGTTAGAAATCTCCGTCGCAAAGATTTATATATCTTTGTGTAACAGATGGTTAAGTACTTTAGTAACTTTTTACTGAAAATTAGGGGCAAGCAGTTTCTGGAGTCACCCGTATAGAAGTTTACGAATTGCACAGTCCACGCCTATAAGAGAACTTGCCAAGGCCTTGCCTGGACTTTAAACTTTCTTAATCTTTAAAAAAAAAACAGGTTGGAGATCCTGTGGACAAAATGCAGTGTGAACTGGGAAAGCTATAAGAAGTAAGTTAGTGATGCCAAGAAAGAAAGCTAGAAAAGCTTCTGTGAGGATACTTAGAAAAGTAAAGAAATGGCCAAGATGGACAGGATCCTTGCAAAGAATCTTAATGCCATTATGAGTACGCTAAAGCTAATAGATGTTAGGTATGCACGTATAGAAGAGGAAAGTTTGACTTCCTCCTGAGAAGAGGAAAATTTGAATTTTTCGTTCACATAATTTTCTAGTATCGAAGAGCGAGGGGACGCGAGTATACACCGAAATAGGTGTAAATCACAAACTTGCCAACAAGATTATCATACCAAAGATTCAATTAAATCTTGAACATTTCGCAGAGATTAGCAAACGGATGATCAGACTTAGAGTGAAAGGGTAGAACTTATGTGCGGGTCGCAATAACTTGGTGGAAGAAATTTTGAATCCGGTAACCCGAATCACACCATTACGACTTGGAAGGATTTATGCGATCCGACATAATTGCCACTTACAATTAAAGTTTTGTAATTCATTTACATGAAGACTTTAAGGTGAAAGGGAAAAGAAACGTAATAGGGTCAAATATTCGGGAAATTTGAGATAAACCGTAACGTTTAGTTAAGCGAATTGAGGGATTGGAAAGAGATAGTTAAAATTGAAAGTAGTCATCACGAGGAATCCATGAAAATCCTGAGATTTGTAGAACTGGACCTAGAAATCAAGATAGATTGGAGATTGGGGTAATATGGTTTGGGAATAGATCCGTCAAAACATCATCGTGATTAGAACACCACTTGTATAAAGAAAATCCATAGGCAAGTAAGAGGTCTATTAGCTAGATCCTTATCTTAATATGCTTCAACGTTATCTGCACCTACGAACATGTTGTCCACATACATATTGTGCCGCAGAACTGGAGCAGTGAGCGAAAACCGTGCATCTTCGTTTTGAGATAACTGCTAAAGTATATGGAGGGGTTGATAATGGGGACCTAGAAAGTCCATAAGTTATAGTAGTGAGTTGAAACGCTTAGATAGGGCTATTAGTGGAATCATGCCAATAAATCGTCTGGAACCCTTGATCGCTTGGATGGATGTGAATATGCATATACATTTTGTCGATATTTGCTGAGAAGGCTATTCTGAACATCTGCTATCTAATCAGGATATCAAATAGATCATCTTGTAATTTTGAGCCAGAATGTAAACAATCGTAAATCCATTAAAAACTACCCTTAATTTTTTGGCTTCTCTGTCGACCTTAAGCAATCTGTGGTGTAGGAGAAAAAAGTCTTTAAAGTCCGAAGGATACTTCACGTGTCGCCTAGTCGTCACACCTCCCGTGTCTATGAGCGAAATTTTTTAAATACATTACCTCACTAAATTATTTTAAAATAATTATAATACATGAGCGCAGTTTTACTTTATATTAAAACTTTATCATTATTAATTTTTTTGTTTTCTTCTTCTTTTTATTATGATTTCTCGCCTCTTTGCACTAGCCATCTTCTATCTATCGTCACCGCGCTCTGCTCACCTGTCAAAATATAAACCTATTAAGCTCCACCTCATTACTTTTCTTCCCGTACGACACTTACGAATCACAATTTTTATTAAAATTTTGTAAATTGAACTTATATAATCTTCTTTCATAGACAAAAGCAAAAACAAATAAATGAGTATAGCCGTAGCGTATGGACGTCTGCAGTAAATCACTTTATGACGTGCGCCCACTATGACGACTATTCCCATCCAATTGGGGCTCAACTTCTCTTCTTATTGATGCGCTCTACACTGCTAACGCGCAATCAACTAACTATGATAAACTTATTGGGTATCAAAGAGTGCAACGACGTTCCACTTTTCTGTTCCCTGTGCCCCGGGACTACCTTTATAATTGAGAACGAACGTCACGATGAGATGAGCTCTCTTCAAGCAGTCTGACTCCAACTATCATCTCATCCCATATGACTCGACTAGCCGACTCGATATAACTGATCGGCTCAACCCCTCGATGGTAGACTAATCAACGTAGCTGCTCTGCTCTGAACTGAGCGTTCGGCTGTAGCCAAAGTACTGACCCTGACAACAACACAGACTCGGCGCATCTATGCGATTAGCTTTTTTCAGAGGCTGAGATAATCCCATCCCGAAGATGGACAATTCCGAAGATCGATCCAAAAGTGCCCACTTTCTAAGCAAAGAATTTATCTAACTTCTCTAAGCGAAGAATCCGAGCCCGGTTGATCCATACTTTAACCAGACGGCACCAGAACTTATGGATATCGTCAACAAATGTACAGAAAAATAGGACAATCTAAACTAAATAATTCTAAACTAGTATAAATATACATGAAATCATATCCAATACGATCACGATAATCATCCCGTCAACATCCGACCACTATGCTTACTTCCAGTTTAAAAATAAGTAAGCATTGATAATTTTTTGCGTGCCATGACGCCACGTCTCGGATAGCTTGTCTAGCAAAGTAATTTAGCGTGAAGAGCACGTTCCATAAAGTATCCTGAAAAAATTAATAAGAGAAACGTATCATAATAGTACATTTCCTTTATCTACTTTTAAATCTATTTTTTTAAATTGAATTTTTTGTACGTCTCAATCTTTCTTTATTTATAAATAAAAGTATCAAAACGTCTATAAACAATTATTTCTTATCAACTAATTTAATAAATTTTAAAATTTTATAATAAAATGTTTCATATAATAAGTACCTAATTTTATAAAAATAAATTAAAATTTTACAATTAAATAATTTTGTTTCTTATTTATAATTATCCAATTTTATAATTTTAAAACTAATCTTTTATTTAAAAGTTTTATTTAAAAATGTAATAAATACATAAATTTTCTTCTTTTTTAATATGTCGAATTTTACTAGTTTGTAAAAAAATAACATGTAATTAAAATAAAATTTTGTAATTACAAATTATATTTGCTCATTTTTGATACTTAATTAATTATGTTGAAGTCTTAAATTAAGTTTGTATTTCTGGATGTATTTTAAACAAATTTTCCATCCTGTGCTATCGCGCTTAATTACTTAAGCACAAAACTTAGAATATAGACGATATAGAATGGACGATATAGAACTCGGGTAATATTTCGTCGCCATGATATATAATTCTATGCGAGTACTACAGCTGACACCCCTAAAAATACTAAGCGTAATCTACTCGAATCTAGTAAATCTCACGATCGCGTTTTTCGATGTTATATTACAACAATTTCCCAGACTAAAAGTGGATCAGGGGCAATACCAACGTCATCTTAGGAACGACAGTTAGGTGAAAGTGTTTACCTCGAGAAGAGTGCCTCAGATAGGAAAAATGATTGACACGGAGGAACCAGGAGGGGCCGAGGGAAAGCCTTCCGCACCGGGAGGTGTAGCGACGCCTCCGCGGAAGCACGAAACCACGCGAGTGGCCCTCCTCCGAGACCCAACCGCCGGAGATTTAAATCCGGCCAACCCCGGCGATGGCCGGAACGAAACGGCGGCCCGGGAGGAGGGCCCCGGAACTAAAATTGAGTTCCGGGAACTGAATAAGGTAGGAACCGGAATAAAAGGGAGGATCCGGACGCAGCAAGGGGAGACCAAGAAGATAGCGAACAGAGAGAGGACGGAGGAGCCGGATCAACGCGAAATCCTGGAGCCTGCGACCCCATCTCCCCTGCAGCCAGATCGACCAGGAGTAGACATAAGGATTAGCGGAGGACAGCGAGCACCTCCCCCCTGCCGTCGAGGCCTACCGAAGGCCGCAGGTGTTACCGAGAGCGAGCGGCTCTTACAAGTACGTAGTTTTAGGTAATAATTGCGTCCAAAATTCGGGCCGCTAACCCGAATTTGGAAATCAGCGGGCCTTGAATACAGCTGATCACGAGATCAGCTGTCACCAAGGCCGGGCGTGGACAAGGCGCTGTCCCCCCTCCTATCCGCTCTTTGTTGACACGTCGGCGTTCATCAACCGTCGCGTGTAAACCTATGAGGTAGCCGATCCGCCTAGCAACCCGCGGAATAAACGCGAGCAATTAACGTGTAAAATCTTTCGTTACGTTACAGATTGTAAAGAGGAGCGCGGCCGTTCCGGAGAAACGGAAAAATAAATATTTCTTTTCCTTTTATATCACCCTGCGTATTTTTTTTAATATTAATCCCCCCCCCCTTCCAATCCTACCGCGAACCCTAGAGCCGACGAGCTCATTCCCGGCAATCACCACCCCCTCTGCACCGCGGGCCGACTCAGGCACCGCGTTACAATGTAATAAGTAATGCAAAGAGCGCTTTCATTGTACAGAAAAATGCGCAAGTGGGATTGGAGCGCGACATTTTTTAGCGTCTACGTTCCTACTGCTTCTAGTTATTTCTCCTATATTAATGTTTAACTACCTTCACTATTGTCGGTCAAAGCCCGTCTGCGCAAGAAAGTTACTGCGCAGAATCCAGATTTCACGATTTATCGCAACCCTGTCTGTAACGCTGCGCTGGTCTGTACACTCTGATGAATTACTGCACTCTGTAGCAGTGTTGCGGAAAATCATTAATATAGGGGAAATAACCAGAAGCAGCAGGAGCGTAAATGCTAAAAAATATTGCCTTGGAACCCCACTCGCGCATTTTTCTGTACAGTTAAAGCGCTCTTCGCATTACTTATTGTATTATATTGATTATTGATTAAAAAGTATATAAAAAATAAATTACGTATAGTTGACGAAAAAATTGTTTTTATATTTCAATACAGTACATGCATTATTTTTAATAAAAAATAATTAATAAATATTTGTAAAATACAAATTTGCGCAATACAATTATTATAAAGAATAAATGCATCCTTACGAGCACAAAACATAATTAGTGTAATTTCTTAACGATTTCATATGTTCAAATATCCATATATTGAAAAAAATGTTAATTCTATAAGGCTACATTGTTTAACGTAAAAAAGGTTCCCGTCTCGCACTGTTTTATCTACAGATAATGACAGCGATATTACGTTTTCATTCATCCTGGCATTGTGGTCATTCTTTCTCTCTCTCTCGTACTGCGCGTACAAGCTCTCCCACCCTCTCTCTCTCTCTCTCTCTCTCTCTCGTACTGCACATAAACTCTTATTCACCTCTCTTTCGCTCTCATATCGTACGCACCTCTCTTATTCTTCCTCTCATTCTTGCGTGTACTACGTGTAAAAATCAAATTGTCAGGAGCCGATATTCAGATGTTTTGAAAACAAACTATGTTGTCAAATTTCTAATTGCGAGAAGGACGTTGCCAGATATTTCGACTAGAGTCTATAAGTCAACGAAATCTAAATTTTCGTCTTTTGATGTCTCGGCAAGTCACATGGACATGCGCCCCGTCAAAGGTGTGTACGTTAATCATGTACGCATCAATACAACATAAATCGACGATCTTATTGCATCCTCGGTAGCGGACTAGCGGCTAATGTTCTATCGCACTTTCATTTCTCTACAGGACCATAGATTAGTTTTTAACAATTAACATGTAATATTATTATATTAAATGCAACATTTTGTTTAAGATAAATTAATACATAGATATACTTTAAATTAAAAAAAACAATGTGCATTAAAGTAATATATATTCATATGCGTTTAATACAAGCGATTTGCTCATATATAACTAGATTTCTTCAAAAAAAATTATACCACAATTACACATATATATATATATATATATATATATATATATATATATATTAATAGAATTAATTTGAATATGCATTCGAAGTCCTTAAGCGAATAAAATTATTTAATGAAAAAAAATAATCTTTATTTATTAAATTAAAAAAATCATTATTAATAACATTTATTGACAGTCTCTATTTTGAAGGTTGTTTGATTTGATTGAAACAAATCCTTTCTGTAAAATATTTATTTACTATTACAATTTATTACAATTTAGTTGAGTAATTTAACATTTTATTATTGAAATTCATATATAATATGCGTATATTGGTTCAGTATCAATACGTACAATTCATTCTCATAATATTCTCTCTCTCTCTCTCTCTCTCTCTCTCTCTCTCTCTCTCTCATTCTCTCTCATTCTGCCTATAAAATAAAATATTTGTTTTCATTACCTTATATCATTACCTTATGATAACTATGAGAAAGTTTCCAAACCACCACTGAGGTACTTTCTATGGTTCGTTAGGTTTTTATTTAAACAAAGCAATTTTTTTAAGAAAAATTGTTTTATTTTTAGTTAAGTGGTACCTTCGCCATTAGCCCTATAACCACTTTCTGTATTATAATCTATTATTAAAAAATGCATGCGTTCAATTAAAAATATTTAAAATAAATAACGAAAAAAAATTTTAAGTGAACTTGTGACAAAATTTAAAATGATCATGACTTTGTTTACAAACTTCGTCTTGAACATATACTCCTAGGCTGTTTAAAGGGCAACTTTTTAAATTCGATTGTTTTTCGTTATTTATTTTAAATATTTTTAATTGAACGCATGCATTTGGTGAATAAGAGTTTATGTGCAGTACGAGAGAGAGAGAGAGAGGGTGGGAGAGCTTGTACGCGCAGTACGAGAGAGAGAGAAAGAATGACCACAATGCCAGGATGAATGAAAACGTAATATCGCTGTCATTATCTGTAGATAAAACAGTGCGAGACGTGAACCTTTTTTACGTTAAGCAATGTAGCCTTATAGAATTAACATTTTTTTCAATATATGGATATTTGAACATATGAAATCGTTAAGAAATTACACTAATTATGTTTTGTGCTCGTAAGGATGCATTTATTCTTTATAATAATTGTATTGCGCAAATTTGTATTTTACAAATATTTATTAATTATTTTTTATTAATAATAATGTATGTACTGTATTGAAATATAAAAACAATTTTTTCGTCAACTATACGTAATTTATTTTTTATATACTTTTTAATCAATAATCAATATAATACAATAAGTAATGCGAAGAGAGCTTTAACTGTACAGAAAAATGCGCGAGTGGGGTTCCAAGGCAATATTTTTTAGCATTTACGCTCCTGCTGCTTCTGGTTATTTCCCCTATATTAATGTTTGGCTACCTTCACTATTGTCGGTCAAAGCCCATCTGCGCAAGAAAGTCAATGCGCAGAATCGAGAAATCACGATTTTCCGCAACACTGCTCTGTAGTCTGTACTTAACAATTATGGTGATAGTAAGAAAACGAAACTGTAAGTCGATAAGGCGCAAAATCCAAAAAAAAGATTTCTCGCACTATTTGTCCACGGTTTTATTTACTTTATAAAATTAAAACGTTAGTATTTCAATATTTGTTTTTTATTACTTTTTTGATAAGATATTCATTTATACAATAATTAAAAAAAAACTTAAACTTTTTTTCATTTGCTATAGTCATCTCTTTTATATAACTCATACATAAGGTTATTGAAATATATACAGAAATAAATTAGACGCTAATTATGATATGTAAAAGGGAATTTACACGTAATTCGTTCTTCTGTAATATTCTCTAGATTTTTTAGTTTAATTAATTATGGCAGAAAGAGTAGCACATCTTACAGGAAATATTTTTGCCAAACCTACAATTTTTGAAATTGTGGCTCATAGATCACTTACTGTAACACTTGAAGCTGCAGTCAAAAAATGCTTAAAAGTAAAATTATTAATTTTTGAATCTAAATAACTACTAAAAAAAATTATTTACAATTTTTATTTAGTTTTTAGCTTCTATTAATCCAGAAAAATATCTTTGGTTTCATCAATGGTCTGATGAGATTTATCTTGTATTAGTTGCATTTCTTGAAAATTATTACTTACAAAATTATTGTAATTATTATCAAATTATTATTTTATTTTAATTTAATTTTTAATAATAAAATATTAATGTTTTTTTAGCTGCTTCATTTTCTGAAACATTTTATCTTTTAAAACGTTTTTCTATAAACACCTTTAATAATAAAGTAAACCTTAGTACAAAACAACTTTGTCTATCAATTATAATTTTAGTTTTTATTCCATATTTCCAAAGAAAAATTGAAAATTGGATAAACAAAAAGAAAACTTTAAATACAGTAAGATGTACATTAAATTTATAACTAAAAATTTATTTGTAATTTACTTCAAAAAACAAATTTTTTTAGATACAAAATCAGAAATGGAAAGATTTTTTCATTTGTTCTTATAACATTGTCTATATTGTCAAAGAAATATCAACACTTTATCAGTATTTACTATATCTTTCCAATCAATCAAAATTTGCAACGCTTTCACATCGCTTACTTTCACTTACTTTAACGCATATAAATGTTAATAAGGAAATTAATTTGATTGAATTGTTTAAAACAATATATCGAAAAAATATTACTACTAATAATGGATTTGAAATAATTAGATTTACCATTGTAAAGTGTATTGAAATTATTGCTTTCATTCTTCAATTTTTCCACTGGTGGAATCAAGAAAATAATTACAATTTTAATTTGATGACATTGCCGGTCCCACCACAACCACAATTGGTGAATGAATATTTATTGTATGTATTTAAATTTAACATTTAAGAAATCAATTATGTTCGTATTCATTTTTCATTTTAGATTCCTGAATTTATAAAATTGTACAAGGGTATATGTCCAATTTGTAAAAAAATTCCTTGGATTCACACAGTAGTAAATGTTTCTGGTTATGTGTACTGTTATCAATGTATTTTACTAGAAATAAAACAAAATAAAAAATGTCCGATCACTTGTTATCCAACAAAAGAAGATGATCTTATTCGGTTATACATGCAATAATATTTTGCAATAATTAATTATAAGTTTGTTAGTGTTCAAATTTAATAATGTAAACCATACAATAAAGATTTTAATTTATTTTTAATGATTTAGGATGTGGTATCGGCTTATTTATTTACAAAATATTTTATTTAATAAAATTTATTGATTAAAAATTAAACAATTACAGATTATAATGTAAGGCATTCCATGTTCAAAATAATACATATCTATTAAAAAATCAATAACTAATGTTTATTTTTTTATGAAAAATTTGTCAGTCATTCTCTTTAATAACAAAATATACTTCATATGTAAATACATTTTACATACAGTATGAATAAAAATTTGTTTGTGTAATAGAATACTACTATTTATAATTGCTTTTTCTACTTTATCTATTAAAGAAATAGTTACATAAAATCTATTGAAATTGACAACTCTAATTGTATAATCTAATAAATTAGATGTAATTGTACAAATTATATGTATACTTATATATGTAATAAGTCCACTGAAAATTCTAAAGCAATTTCATAATTTATATAAATGTTCTGCATCAAATTGATGAATCAGAAGCTAATATAAGAGGCTTCTAAATCAATGTCCAAAATAGTTATAACAAGCACAAATTCATGCACAAGAATTCAGCAGTCTAAATCATTGCTTTTTTCTAAATTCTATATTAATATATTAATATGTCTAATTATAATACTAATTATACTAATTATAATACAAAATTGAATGATTGTCAAAATAATTATTATTAATATTCCGAAAATTGTATATTCCATGGAAACAATCATTTGCTAAATACATTATAGTATTGAATGTTAGGGAAATGTAATTATAATTCTTCAAAAAAGGCAACCCTAGCTTTTGTTGACCCTGATTTAACTTTCTTTAATGTGCTATATTTATTTTCTCCAAGACGTACTTGTTCTTCGTGAAGTTGATCTAATTCACACTGTTTTTCACCCACTTTTAGTACTTCTATTTCGGATCTAAGTTCACGTAACTGCTCTTGTAAATGCTTACTTTTTTCCCAATAATCAACTCTTTCTTTTTCAATTTCTAAAGAAAGCTGATCAACATCTCCATCCGCAATTAAATCGTAACAATTAACTTCGGACGATAATGGTTCGGAATCTAATTGAAGTGTTTGTAAATCAGCTTGCAAATCGGAAGGAAGAACTTGTGTTGATGGAAAAAGATTTGGTACAGGCTGCATATGAATATTTTTTTAAATATGTTATATTATTAAAATTCTTAATAAAATTTTTTATAATAATAGTTACCGTTATTGATGAACTATAAGCATTTCTACTTAAAAACTCTAATAATTTCTCTTTAGCTTCTTTTTCAGCAATACGAGCGCGTAAAAGTTCATCTTTCAATTTTTTTTCTTCTAGTGCTCTTTTTTCTGATTCCTGTACCAACATTTCTGTAAGACGAACAGCGTCTCTGGTTTTTTGTTCTAAATGAACCTTTTCTTCTTCTGTTTTCATATTACTCAATCTGATTCTGGTAATTTCTTGTTCAGCCTCTGAAGCTTTTTGATTTAAGAGCATGGCTTCTTCTTCAGCAACACGACTTTTTTCTGCTAACAAATCGGCTGTTTCCTCAGATCGTCTCTTTTTTTAATAAAATAAAATAATTTTTAATAATATACACTAATAAAAAAAGACTAAAACTTAATATTAATGTAAATTTTTAATTAAATACTCAAAATTTAACGCAATGATTTTAACAAATTGAAAATTTTCTAAACATTTTCTCAACATCAGATCATAACTGCTATACTTACAACCACTTTTTCAAATATTTAATTTTTTTAAAATTCAAATATGAGTAAATTATAAAGTAATTTGTAAGATGAAATATATTAAAGTATGAAATAGATCAACACATGCATATTTTTATTTTAATAAACTTAAATAGAAATTTATATATACTTACAAGAGCTTCATTTGCAAGTCTTATTTCCTCTTGATATTGTAGTAGTCTTTGTTCCATTGTTGCTTTTTCTCTTTCTGCAGTTTCTCTAAGTTGTTTTTCTCGAGCAAGTTTATTCCTTTCAATTTGACGCCTAATAGAAATAAAAAAATTTCGTTAAAAAATAAGAATTAAAATTTTTTGATAAAATTAATTATTCTATTCTTTTATAAGTATATAAAAAAAATTAAATACAATTTTTGTACAATTAAAATCTTGTTTGTAATTTTACCTTATGAAAAGATTTTTATTTGTAAAATCTTTTTTCCTCATTTCTATAAATTAATTTAAAAATTTGTCATTTATTATTTTCAAAAATGTTCTCATTGTACATTTTATATTTATCAAAACATGATAATAGCAGAATAAGAAAAAAGATATTTTATAAAAAAAAACTAAGCTACATAATTATTACGTATTTAAAAATTAAAACAGCTTCTACTTACCGAATACTAAAAGAAAAATTTGTTAATAGAGATACATGGAACATTACCGAGATTTTTCCTCCTTGGCCTGAGCTTTCATCTGCTGGACTTCCATAGAATCTGGTTTTCGCCGTCTCATGAACAGGTCGTGGTTGCCAATGCACAGGTCCAAAATCTTAACAAATAAGTCGCGAGTAACTTTGTCACTATTATGCTCGTTCAAACCTAAAGCTACCTGTAAGCCACCCTTCACCCAGCGCCCAACATCAGACTTTTTCTTTACCAGTTTGTTCATTCGAACTTTCTGCGAGAAGAAGACAAAGTTTGGTGATGATTTATCCACTGGTTTAATGATGAATTTTTTATCGTCAAAGCTTATATGGCGTATCTCTGACCATGCGAATGTAGTTTTTGGTGTCAGTTTATTTTCCTTTTCGTAAATATTTAATCCTAGAGCTGTCACACCAAGCCAAAGGTTAGTCTCTTTCTTATTCTACAAAAAGTATATTAGAAGAATAAATGAATAAGACCTTTAACATTTATTAAAAAATTTGTATAAAAAATAATCTTTACGTACGCTAATAGGAAAATAGTTTACACCATACATATCTAAATCTTGAGCAACTTTTAAATATTCCATTTCTGCTTCATCTCTTGACATTGTTTTATGATCTGCATACCAAATTTTAATTCTATCTTCCCACATTTCAGGTGTCATTTGATATTGATCAATAACTCTTTGAGGCAATAAATCTTCACTAGCAAGCATTCCTGGTTGATAAGATGTTTCATCATAGTCTCCATACTAAAAAAAAAGCTTTAAATGTTAAAAAAAAATTTTTTTTTTAGATAATATTAAAAATGAAAACTACCTTTGCTTGAACAGCATATGAAGCCAATAATACAGATGCCTCTGGTGGACAATATATATCCATTGAAAGAATAGCTTGTTTAACCTGAAGATAAAAAAGATGTTGTGTCACTTCTTGTACAAGTTCTTCTGCAACATCTTCTGGATAAAATTTAGCAAGAAACATAAATGGAGTTGTGGATTGTTGTGAAATACCTTGATCTTGAACTGTAAAAAAATGTATAAATATATTGCTTTTATTTTTAATAAGTGTTATGTCATTAATGTTATAAAAACCTTTTTTGTCTAGTTTTAGCCATGATATAAATCCCTTTGAATCTTCATATTGAAGACCAAAGTACCATGTTTCACGAAGACCTATTGTACGACATACTAAATCAAATAAGTCTCTTCCTGTTGCACGCCACTAAAAAAAAGTTAGAATATCTCACAAAATCAAGCTGTATTACAATTTAATAATAACTAACCTCCAAATTAAATTCAAGTTCAGCATCTAAAGTACAAACTTTAACAGGAAACGACTTCGTAGATTTTTTTCTACGAAACTGTGGCATTTTATTTTTTATAATATAAAACATCTGTCATCTTCATTGTTTCACTTATAATTAGTTAAATTTAAAAAATTTATTTAATACTTGAAATAATGAATAAACCAAAACTTAATTTAAATAAATTACAGTTAACGATAAAAAGGAACTCAATTCTTAAGATAAATTAATGATGCAAATATATAAGTATACCTTTAACCCGCAATTAAGTTAGTTACGTTAAAATAAAAAGTAACTTTCAAATTTTCGCTTTACTTCGACTACCAACCATTTAAGCCTTTTTTATGTATTAATAAATATTTGCGTCAATATATATACAGTAATTAATAGTGTTAAATTATTAAATATTATTCTGAAACTTTCCAAAAGAAATTTTTAAGTACATAGTAATATTTTTTTATTGTATTGGTCTATTAAAAACATATCTCTAATAGAAATTCTCTGTGCAATTACGTTAAACTTACTTATGAAATATATACACGACAAATGCTACGATTACACTGCAGTGGAATTGCTCATGTAAAAAACATACTGTACATGTATACTCATATAAATTTTACGTCTTGCACAAAAAATACTGGTTTTATTAAAGTTATAAGTAACTTTGTAACATACGTAGGAACTACGTAACATGAAAATTGAAATTTTATTTAATGAAAAAATAAAATATTTTTTTTTAATTTCTATATACTGTAAGCATGCTTACATATGTAATAAAATAAGTAGCTTACATACAATGAAAGGCTAACTAATATTATTTAATACATACGAAAAATTATACGAATTTTAATATTAATATATTCTTTAGAAATAATATGCAGGAAGTTTATAATTATGTTTAAGAAGAAATGGTAAATTGCATGGAACAATTGTTATTGTATAATCTGTATCAATGAAAATCTGCTTTATAAATATAAATTCTTATATTTTTATTTTGCCGTTTTTTTTAATTTTAAATACTAATTTAATTTACATAATTTATATATTGTATATAATGTATACGTTATATGATAAATACAATATAATTGTTTGGATTTATCAGTCGAAATAATAATCTATACTTTAAAGATTAAAAATGAATGTATAAATATACTTTTCAACTTTTATTTTTCTATGAATGAATAACTATACATTTTTTTAGTCGAGACATTTTATACTTTTATGTATTGCTTTACAAATTTGTAATATTTAACTATATTAAGATTTTTATGACTTAATATATAGCATCGAATCATATTTCTTAATTTATTATTCATTTATAAAAATAAATTTTAATTATTTGTATATTTTATAATTTTATTTCATTATGTAATTTGTTAAATAGGTTTAGAACATGTAATAAAAAATGCTATTCGTGTGATGCGTACTTGAATAAAATTGATATTTGTATAAGTCATTAAAGCACTTATGAAATACACTATTACAGTAGATATAATTAAAAAGATGAACGCTTTTGTACATTAGTAAGCATTTAAGACAGCAACATCCATGCTTCTAAATTTTTATTTAATTAGAAACAAATTATAATCATCATCCATATTTAAACAATATGATTTTCTCTATTTTACTAATATACTAGATAAATTATAAATTATAACCTCAACTAGGTAAATGCAAATATGCAATAAATCTGTTAGTACAAATAAAAATAATTATTTTGTATAGTTTTTCATGTGAGTTTATTTAAAGAAACATGTGATTAGTGAAAATTAAAAAACAGGTACGCATTATCTGTGTTCATTTTATACAAATATGTGTGTTATAACAAAATAATAAAGTATTAAATATTTGAATTGGTGAGTAGATTAATAATTGTAATATATACTACTAATTTGTATTATAGAAATTATCCATTTAATTAAGTTATTAAGCTACAGTATAATTTTATGATATTTGTAAACTATTAAGAATTGTTAAAACCATTAAAAATACTCTTCAATTTATGAAAACAAAAATTTTACATTTATAGAATATTAAGTATAAAAAATTATATCACATTAAATATTTGTACAATAATTTAGTTATAAATATTTTGTATAAAATTGATGTACTTAAACAAAGTAAAAAATTTATTCCTAAACTCAATAATTATTATAAAAAAAAATTTATAATTTAAATATTCTAATATCAAAATATTATGAATTGTATATTCAATACTAAAATATTTTTATATATATGATTATTATTGTTTTATTAGATACATAAAGTGTCTCCAAAAGGAGTTAAAAAAAAGTTAAGTATAAAAATGAAGTTTTATGTCAAACAACTCTTACAATAACTTAAATAAGGTTAGGCAATTCATTTTATTGGATTAAAAACTGGAGTATAAATAGAGTTAAATGTGGACTTTGCTGTCAAGTTTTTTCATTAGTATTGACTATAGCTATAGCTGTTGAAGCATATTATAGTGTGATACGAATTTATAAAAAATATCAAAATTGTGACAATAGTGTACAAACAAGAATATTAAGAAAATATATATACTTCTAAGTAATTTATATAATTGGTATTGGTAAAAAATATTTTACATATATTAGACATTTCATAAAAAAAGTCTGTCAATTTAGGATACGGAGGAATTGCAAAACTTTGAACCTTCTGTAGATATACCACATCTTAAAAATCAGGATTTAGCATGGAATAGTGATAATGTAGATTTTTAATAATAATACAATGTCCATAAAAATTGGTAGGTACATTATCAGACATACTTATTGGTTTTTTTATTATATTTTAATTTAATTTAAATTAAGTATAGACAAAATGATTTTACATATGATGAATAAAAGAAAGAAAATAGAATAAAATATTTTAAAAAGTATTTATGTATCTACATCATATTTAAATATTATAAGTGGCAAATATGTAAATAAAATTTTATTTTATAATGTATTTAAAGTTTGTTCAAATTTATAATTATAATAATAAAAGCTTTCAATTTAGTTAATATGTTAAAAAAAAATCATCACTATTAGATGCAATTGCTAATACATAAATTATTGTAATGTATGCGATGAATATTATATAATAATCTCATAATTTAGTAAATTGTAGAAAAAAGATGAAGTTTTTTAGAAACAACAATTGTTTGTAAATATATATTTGTATGTATTAAAAAAAAAATTATTATAAAGTTAACTACAATATCATGTAGAATACATATTAAAACTAAAAGATTTTGTATATAAACATTAAAATGATCTTTTTGTTAAATTTTATTAAATTTTTAATATAATGTTTAATGTATACGAAAGGTATATCTATTCATATTTGTTCAAGCAGACATTCATTTACCAAACAAAGTATTATTTAATGTCATGTTATTTCAAAAATTTATTATTAAAAATGAGAAATTTATAAGAATTCACGTATAAATAACAAATGTTTTATTTTTTCTAAACATTCAAAAATCAACAAAAACATTAATCCTCAAATTTTTTTGTCGTCATTATCCAGTTTTTTTTAGTTGCTTTCTGATGGCAAAAAACTTATACGATAAATTTTAAATTTTGCGCTTCTAATAAATATTTGCTTTCAAGTATAAGGAAATAAAATAAAAGATGCTTAATCATTTAATGATTTATTTTTTATTTATTATTACGTTTGTTACTATTTCAACGAATCTCGTTAAACACGATACAGACTAGGTTTATCATTTTTTATTTTATTCGACTCAGTGCATACATACATAGATACCTACTTGTGTGTAAATATATATGAGCGTGGAATAGTGTGTTTTTACAGAATAAACAGATACTTATGATTGTGAACAACCACAAGCTCAAATACACATAGATTAATTTACACGAATATTTTTGACGTTTCGTACGTAATTTTTTAATGCATAGGAATAAAAATATAAGTGCATTTATGTTCAGTTGCATAAAAAAATATGAAAAAGATTAAACAAAGTCACAAAAAAAAACAAGCTTACAAAGATATAACGTTTGAACTGGAACATAAGAAATTTAAAGTAGAATACGATTACATTTTGGTATTTTCACGTTTCCATCGCATTGAATATATACACAAATAATAAAGATACAGAGCCACAAAAAGAAAGCATAAAGTACATGTAAGCTTTTTGTCGGTAAACACTTTCACCAATAACTTTTCTCCTATTCTTCTTTAACGGGATGTATCATATAAGTACTTATTCAATTTATTTCAACTCGAACAATAATGTAGAAAAATTTTTTAATATTTCCGCATTTAAGATTACACTTTAACATTTTTAAATACATACTTTTTCCCTATTGCATTACAAACTACAACCGAGTCGGCGAAAGCGTTTTTTCTTTACATATATTTGACATTATGTGTTTTAATAAAATATAGTAAAAATCGTATTTTCGGAAAAAACGTTGTCTTTGGAAGCAGAACAAGGCAGAACTCGTACGTTCGTGAAATACACAATTTATATACTAACACGTATTATAATATACACGTTGTTCGTGCTTATAATCATATCAATAAAGTAGCGCGTTATATCACTTGTATGAATAATATATATATATATATATATATATTACGTACGTATATTTCATACGAGACGTAAACGATATAATTTATAATTGTTTATTATTATCGTATACGTATTATTTTTATCTTATTAATTTTAATATTATTTTACATTTCAGTACATTTTACAT
Organism: Kradibia gibbosae; assembly: GCA_018907135.1. Taxonomy (NCBI): domain Eukaryota; kingdom Metazoa; phylum Arthropoda; class Insecta; order Hymenoptera; family Agaonidae; genus Kradibia; species Kradibia gibbosae. The sequence continues at coordinate 24,231,919 of JACCHX010000004.1, read as the reverse complement.
TTAAGATATCATAGCTACAATTAAAAAATAGATTTACAATAAATAAATTTATTAGGGTGTAATAAAATTGACAATTATTAATAAAAAGTTGATTGAATATTATTTAAATATTAAAATATGGTTCGATACATTTTCACAAAATTTTCATATAGTAATTTCAATTTTTTGTTCATTATAAATTGAAATGAATTAGATTGCTTAAGTGTAATTGATTTTAATTAAAAACTTTCTAAAAAAGATCTGTAAGTTTCTTGTAATTTTATTAGTACCTTTTTAAAAAAAGCTTTAATACAGAGTTTATTCTTTACAAAAAAATAGTTACAAAATTAAATATTTGTATCAAAAACATATTTAATAAAATTGTTTCATCTCATGTTTCGTAACTATATCAGCATTTTAATGCAATCCTATTTTGTAAGCAAATATATAATGAAATAATTTTCAACGATTATTGGAAAACATCAATATATATCGCAATATAAAATCATACTTATTAACTGAGAATAATATTTATAAAATCATAATGTTAAATAATGATAATAAATGAAACTAAATAAACAATGGTACTCCTTTTAATGGTATTAGTACAAATCAATTAAGTTCAATAAGAATAAATATTGTATAATTTATATGTACAATACAATCTAATTGATTTCAATATTTTTTTCTTTTATCTACCGACTGTTGTATTAAAATATTACATGAAGTGAACATGATCTTTTGTTTACATTTATCATATAATTTGTGTATGTTATATAATCATTGATAACGCGATAAAATAAGGTGGACCAGCCACCGAAAGCGCACCGACAGCCATAGTTACAAGTTATAGTAGAATTTCACAAATTTTTAAGACTACTTTTTAAATCATTTTATAATTTGAAAGATAATTTACTTCGCGTATTAGCTTAAGATAATTTGACAGTTTACATAAACAGAAAAAAATGAAGAATTATAAAATTTATAATGAATAAAATTAATTTAATAAAATAGAGAATATTAAATATATGTAATTAAATCTATATAACTAATGAATATATTTAAATATACCGTTATTAATTTTATTTTCGAACAGCTTGACTAAAGATTATAATATATATTTTGTTTGAAAACATATAAGTATTTAAAACTTTGTAATTAGTACAAAACATTATTTTGCGAATGTCGATAATTACTTAGAATCAGATTAAAGTAGTTATGAGGGTACAATAAATCATTATAATTTTTATATAACAAAATGATTGTACGTTTGAAAATACATCAATTACTTTTTAGAATTTACTTATTTATCAAATATAACGTTAAATTAATACTTTGATCTGTCATTATATTTAGGCAAGTGTAAACATACATTTTTTAAATAAACACAGATATACATTATTGTCAAATGAAAAAATTAATTTTTTTTTTTAATAAAATGATACTACGTTGTAAAGTAAACCTATGCTCAAAAAATATTTTTGTGTCATAATTAAATGTATTTTCTTCGAAAATGTTTAATAGACAAAAGATATTTATTATATAATTCTTTTTAATTTTTCAATGCAAGGATTCTTAACAGTAATTAAAAATATTTTAATTAATATTTTACAATAAACTTATTTAAAATGAATTTTTGTATAAAAAAAATTTGAATAACGGCTAAAATATTGAATATTTAAATTCAATATTGTAAGATATCTTTTATTGAATAAATTTAAAACAAAATCATAGGATGCTTTAAAATCTGCAATTATAACATTTATAATAGATTAGTTGTATAATTTACAATTGCTTTTGTATGCGGGCATAAGTGACGCCCATAAATTTGTGCATTCATATGAATCATTAATCAATAGAATTACTTTTCTTAATATATAGCTTTTTAATTTGAAAAAAAATTTTAATATTATATATGAAATTAAACTATTTTTTAAATTAAATATTTTACGTACTATTTATATGTGAAAGAACAAATGTGAAATAATGATTTGTATAGTGGTGAATGTAATAAATTAAATTTGTAGATTATAAAATTAATATTATTAATTAAATTCGAGAAGCGAGATGTGCCTGGGCTAATATATATCTTATAAGTAATTACATGCTATTTATACACTTTAAGAAAAAATTGAACAGGAGAAGGCTCAGCAGAATTATTTATAAGATGTTTGGACGCTGGAATTGTTATTATTTTACGGGTATGAATACATTTAAAATATAAAAACACAGATTTAGGTAAGTAGCATTAACATATTGTGCCAGTCTTTTTCTACTTACAAGCATTGCAACAAATTAGCTCATAAATTTTTTCCTTATGATTGCTCAACGTATGATCGCTCCAATCTCTCAATACAACTTTATCCTTTGTTGTAGGCTAGTTAATCGAATGGCTGTCGGAATGCCATTCGCGCAAGCCAAACTTTTTAAGCGGATGTCCTGTATATATACTTTTGTACTATATATGAAGTCAGTTGTGCTTATCATTTCAAGTGTATGAAATATAAAACCTGGAAGGATGATGTTGCGTGTCATAGCATAACACAATCTTGCGCAATGTGTTGCGATACGGTATTGACAGAAGTTTTTTAGGGCTGGTAAGAAGTCGTGAAGAAACATAAGGATTGGGAGAGATTGGTGGGCTTATTATGATCGGCATATAAGACCGTGCTTATCACTTTGGATGCTGTTTGGGTAGGTGGCGTTTCATGTGTAGGGCGAGGTGATCGCTTCGAGCAAAAGACCTCTCACAGACTGCACACTTGAAAGGTTTGGCGCCGGTGTGCTTCCTGTAATGTCGTGTGAGTTCGTCGCTACGGGCAAATCGCCACTCGCATTCTGGCCATTGACATTGGTACGGCTTCTCACCTGTAACAACCACCTTTTTAGTCATTTAAAGCTTTTAAAATTTTCATGAGTATTATTTTGTTGTCGACTTTATTCTATTTTCAATCTTATTTATAAAATTCCTTTTATTTCTCTCCCCTTCTTTCTCTTTTGAAAAATTCAAAGTTTCAAATTTTTCAGTATGATACCTTTATAAAAATATATTTTAATTAATTAAAGTGTAAACATTATAAGAATTAATAAATAATAACCGAATAACTTACATGATTAAGAGTATTTATATATGTGTATGTATATAGTTAGCTTGTAATAATTTTGTTTTATTAAATTGGCGAACCTACACTGAAGTTAAGTAAATATAATTTTTATATCCTTAATAATTTATTAGAGAAAAATTTAATACTTATATTATTATTCTTGTTAGGCTTATAAACAAATGTTCAGTTCGCAATGGAAATCGTTATATTATATTTTATTTATAGTTTTAAAATGTGTAAGTAGAAAAGAATTTGATCATTGAACAGAGACAAGTTCAAAAAAAAAAGAAACCTTAATATAGCTTATATTTTTTCCATCAGTTTCTGTGTATATACCATTAAAAAACAAAAGTTAATTGCAAAAATTGGAATTGGTACAATGCAAAAAACCATTTCTTTTTTTTATAAAAGGTACTGTATTTTCCAACTCTTGCCCTGAGTAATGACATATAAATTTTTTCTTCGTGGTTTAAAATAGTAATATCGGATGATTAATAGGGTGAAGAAGAATGCGTAATTAAATAATCGTGTTTGCGGGTGTCACTTCACAAACACACGGTGAGATGGTAGGCGATCACGCTCCATAACAGCAAAAGGAGGTACACGAAGCACCTTTTCACCTCAGTAAGAGAACAGAAGTTCAAAAAGAAGTGTAGCCGGAATGCTATGCGAACGCAAGCCAACTCCCACAGACTTGTCCCCCTCTCTCCTTATCGTGCTTGAATTAGGTAACATATCGGCATTCTCTCCCCTAGAAGTCAATAAAAACGGAATCGTGATCCTTTCCAATCAACTAACCTTCTACTGTTCTTTCTCTTCGCCTGCCAGCATTATGCACATGTAAAAGGTCATCAGGATAAAAGGCTTGGCAGCCAGCATGAGACAAAATGGAAAGATGTGAAGATGTCTTGTGACTTATAAGTTTTAGCTTTTACCAATTTCTCAGATTACCTCAACACTATAACTGGATTGTTTTCTGACGTAATTTATAATGTATAACTAAATTATTATTATTTAAAAATTTTTGTTATCTATTTATTATAAAACTATCTATTTTTATATCTGATAATGCAAGAAAAAAAAGCATTGTTTAGGTTGTACGCTTTATTTTATTACCACATTGTATCAATAATCATGAAGATTTACTTTACTTTGGTGATCTTAATGGCAATCTATAAATATTCTAACTAATTTATATGAAATAATTAATATCGAAGTACTTAATAACAAAAATTTTATTCGCGTATATTTTTCATTTTAATTCTTTGTTTTTTATTTCTTTCTTTTTCTTTGTTTTAATTCTTTATTTCGTTACTATATTTTGTATTTGATCTCCATGTATTTGTTAAGCAAAATTCAAATATAAGTTAAGTAAAAATTAATTTCAGTAAACATTATTATGAGATCTGCTTTTTCAATTATTCAATTATAAGAGCTAATTTTATAGGATAAATTTTTTACAACTGTTTTATAAAATATAGATAAAAACATTTCATCTTAGACGTAGCCGTAATATAATAAGATTCTATAATGTATAACAAAAAGTGATGCTTTAAATATATTTGAAATCGGATAATAACATTTTTTGTTGGTAATGTAAGTGATGAAATTCATTGGAATAAATTAAAAAATTTTTTTGAATAATTGTAAACCTTTTTTTTATTAGGAGTAACAAAGAATTAAAAAAAAACAATGATTTAGTATTTTTAGAGCACTACATTGTTAAAAAAAATCACATATATGTGTAATCTTATTATTTATTTACTCATTACAATTTTATTTATTATCTTGAGTTCATTTATCAGATGAAACCTGCATTATTACAATTAATAGCTGGTTCAATATTGTTTAAAAAGAAGGAATAGGCTTTTAAAAATATAATAATAATAGAAAAATGAAAAAGATAGAATGAAAAAAATTACTTTGAAGAAAGGAAAAGGAGGTCACAATAGTAGTATTCAAATAAAAAGAAAAAGAAGACATGTAAGTAGTATAAATGAAAGAGAAGGAGATGTGCAGCAGAAGCTGACCTTTAACTGTAACCGCGTGCCACTGCTGTACTGTCATGGTTCACCTACGGATACGAAGCTACTGCATTAGAAAGGAATGTGCTTACATGATTTTCACGCGCGGGTTTCAACGTAGAGACAGCTCCAATGAAAATCAGTCTTCATTCCCTCCTACTCATCGTACTCGTTAATCTGAAATTCGAAAGCATCCGAAAGATATGCAGACTTTTTAAGTTTAAGTGTTACGTTTATGTTGCAAAATCTTTAAGAGCTAGATTAATCGCATGAGACTTAGTGTAACGATGTAGTCTGCTGTACAATGATGCTGATCTTATCTTTATGTGACTATACAAATTACACTCACCTATCTTTTCAGATTTCTACTGCCATAGTATACGTATACAATATAAAGATGTACTATACTACTGAATCAATTCAATTCAACAGTAGCTGTGCTTCACAAATCGAATAATTAGTAGAACATGAGGTCGAAAGGTTTTTAGTAGTTAATTTTCATTTGGATCTAAATCAATAACATATCCACTAATTTTCAAAATAAAAAATTGATTCATAAAAAATCGAATACAAAATAATTTTAATATATTAACAGTTACATTAAGTTTATTCCTTGATCATTCAGTTAATTCGTTTATTTGGCATTGTCATTGAAATTTTATTTAGAACCTAACCACAAAAGGTTGCTACATTATTTAATTATTATAGTAAGTCTATAATAATTTATCTTCTTAATTTTCTTCTTCTTATTATTTTTTTTAATATAGTAAACATGTTTTAGATATTTTTAATATAAATTATTTTGAACGTTTTATATAACATATATGTTGAAAATGAAAATCATCACTAAAAGTTAATAATTATTAATAATTATATTTAAATTAATGAAATTATGAATAAATTTTGGGACGTTCCATACAGTTAATAAAGTTAAATGATAAAATTATTATTGCGTAGTATAAAACCAAGTAAAATAAAAAATGAAACTATAAAAGAGTATAGTTTACAAAAGATTTAATTTACAAAAGATTTAATAAGGATAAAAGGATAAGAATTAAATTTTTTTATAACCATATATTTTCTAATTAAAATTGTAAATTTATCAAATATACTTTTATAGATCATCCATCTTTATTCATAATTTTGAAATATAGTTCACCAATGATCAATATCATTTAATTTTTTGGGCTATTACATTTCTTAATTGTAAAATTTCTACATTTTTTTATGTTAATAAGATCATTGAGATAATTCGTATTAATAATATTATTAAAAAATTAAAATTTTTTATTAAGTACAATATTAAAACTGTTTGGAACTTTCGTGACAATAACAAAGACTTATAAATCAAATATTTACGTGAACAAAAAGCTAAATATAATTAATTAATTAAAATATTTAGTTAGTTTATTTAGTTAAAATAAAGTGTAGACTATTTTTTTAATTAACTATTTTTTAAACAAATCTTCTAGTTTTTAACTATTTTTTTATCTATTTTTTAAGCGAATAATTTTGGTGAATGAAATATAAAGTACAAAAGATTATGACATTTACCAATAATAAAAATCATTACAGAGATTGACTTAAAAAAGTAAATATTTAATACATCGCATTTTTGCGCGATGAAATGAGGCAAACAAATTGGAGAAAAGATATTTTTCTTTTTAAAGGAGCGAAAAGTATTTATGTATTCATTCAGTTGTGAACACCTTCTTATTCAATAGTATACAATGAAGACGCATACCTTAAAAATGTAGAAAAAAGGAGAAAATACATTTGAATAAAAGCAGAAATTCTATACCATGCAATTAATAACTAATTTATCAATAAGTTTTAAAAATATACTCCTTTATAGAAAATGGCATTTTTCACCTATGATCTCGATATCCTGTTCATCCCGTAAAAAGAAGCATCGACTTTGTCTACAGCAAGTTAGAAGTATTTGTGAGAAGGTGGAATGCCGCTCTCCTCGCGCCCGCGCATTCGAGTTTTACCGGTGAGCTCACATACACGCTTGCTTTGCTTTGCGTCGAGAATGCTCTTTCTCGAAAAAGACGAAGACAAAAAAAGAACAACGCGACGGCGGAGAAGTAAAGGAGGAGTACTTATATGTGAGTGTGTTCATTCAAGCAGTGGCGAACGCCACGTGCCCGAGGCTCTCAACCCGTTAGGCAAGCATTTAGAGATTTCAGAAACGCTGAGCGAGATGAATAAGGATAGAGAAAAAGAAGGTGGGCTAATGGCGGCTGGGAGTTAAGATAGTATCGAATAGTCGAGAACTACAAGCTTTCCATACCTAACCTCAAATTCAGCATCGACGAAAGTATCAATGTTGTCTAAGATTTCGGATATGTTTGGATAAAAGGTTGAAAGGAGATATGAATATGTAGAATGAATGAATAGTACGTACAACCCAACATGATGCAACGTAGTTTTGACTGATTTTTCTAGGCGTACTATCTTTGGCTCAACGTATCCTGTACGAAAAAACAAAGTTTTGTGCTTATAAACTGAAAATTAACATTTAATTTTAATCCGGATTGATGCAATATTTCTAGGCCATACGTATTAAATATTCATCGCCAATTAATAAAGATTATTATTATCTAATTAATCGCCAATTAATAAAGATTAACTTAAATATCGTTTTCATATTTTTTTTTTATAAAAAATATTCAAATAATATTTATTTTGTTTATACGAGTTGAAATTAAGAAGCTGGGTAAAAAAATTATAAAATCTATAAAATTTATAAAAAATTTATAAATAATGTACATGATTTGCTTCTACTATATTTGTTAAAATTTTTACTATCTTATTACCCTTTATAGAAAATACATTTTTTTAATTTTTATAAAATTCATAATATCCTAGACAAAACATTTTATAAAAGTAATTTTATCTTTTAGATATAAAAGAAAAATGATTCGTTATTTATTAATTTTAATAACTAGATTACAATTGTTAGGTTGTATGATAAAAAGAAGATGGATATAGTTATTTTTAACATTTATAATAGCTGCATATAGTTATATACAATAAAAAAAATGTTTTTTAATTAATAATAAAATCGTAAAAGAAATTTACTGTGTTTTAATTAAAAAACTGGGAAAGCAATACAGAAAAAATTAATCTGAGGTTTCTATAAATTTTATCATGAATATATATATAAGATATTAAGTTGAACTAAATCTACTTTTACGTTGAAGAATTAAAGAAGACAATGTTTTACTGCTGTGTTTTTCTTTATGACATAACATTTTTTAACTGACAATTAAACTTTAGAGAATAGAATACCGCAAAAAAAATTTTAATTGAGCCTAAAAATATAATTGAATAAAAAGAAACATATTAAATTTAATTGTGTAAATAACAATTTTAGAAAGGAAGTTAAGCATTTTTTAATTTGATTATGAATTACAAAAGAATTTTAAAATTGGGTTGTTTTTATTTATATTTTATTTATGCAGTTAAAAATTTTTTATTTCCTTGAGTAAAAGAATACATATCAAAAACTGCATCATTAATCAATTTAGAAATATTATAATTTCTAATTTATCTAGTTATTTAAAGAACAATATTCAGTACAATAGACAATCGAATAAATATCTCAATAATACTTCTATTTTATTAAGTTCTGATTTTAAATTGAACTTTCTGTAAATTCCCTTATTACTCTTAGCATATCCTGATGTCATATTTTTTCAGACAACATGAGTTTCGCAAGTAGTGCAAAATATTTAAACTCTCTTATCGCAGTTTCTGAAGTTAAAGCAGTATGTATTGGTTTGTTGAATGAGGGGTAGTGAAAAGAGCGAACAATTGAGAGACAATGAAAGAATGAGAGAGACAAAAAACAAATAAAAAGAAAGAGAGACATAGAGATTAGAATGAGCTTGAATTTTATTGTGAAAAACGACGCACAACAAAAATGCACTATCAAAGTTCTTCATTTTTTGGTACACTGTGTATTTGTATATGCACGTATGAAGAACGACTTTCCTTAGTTGATTCTATCATATATGCATTTACACAAGAATTTGCACTACTTTTTGTGTATAATTTATTTCTATATAATGTAGTGTGAATAGTTTTCACGAAAATCAAATTCCGAATACGTTTTCATGTTATAAACGACTGATAAGATAGAAGGAAAAATATAAAGATTGTGATACACGCAAAAAACGTTAGCATTTACCAATATCTAACTAAACTTAACTTAAATAAAAGAATCATTTAGTACTTGTGACTAGGTTACTTATTGTGTTGTGCAATCATTACACAGAACATTAAAAAAAGAAAATTAAGAAATTTTGTATAGTTATCTTCTAGTATATGTGTTTAAGAACTTACCAGTATGTATTCGCTGATGAGCTTTAAGGTGTGAACTCTTCGTGTAGACTTTGGTACATCCTGGAAAAAGAAAAATATACGTAGTTTATTACTTACAAATTTCACTTTTTTAAATTTAATAGATTTTAAAAAAATTTTTATTAATGTAAACAATATTTAATAGATTGTTAATATATAAGATATATTAATATATAAGGCTTTAAGATTATTTTTATATAGGCTTAAACACATTTTTCTGCCTGAGAAAGAGATTTTTTTTTAAATTTAAGAACGTAGTTTAATACAAATCTTATGTATTCCAAAAATATTTCGAATATATAATTAAAATATTACTGCTTTAAAAAATAAGTAATACAAAACTTTACGATAATACTTTAATTTAATTCAAATGTATCATTTAAAAACAAAGATACCAATAATTATGTATTTCTAAAAAAGGGAGCCAACGATATAACGTTAAACACGTTTAGGTTTATTAAAATTTTTATTGTTAACAACATATTCAAAAATATAGATGATCGGAAATATTTAGTAAATTTAAAAAAGAAAAATACTAATTACTTTATACAAATAATTGTTTTTAAGCTTCTATATATTTAGATACGTTTGTGTAGACTTTAGAATAAATTTCTTCATTATTTTAATTTTTGTATTCTCACACTACAATCATATATTAGCGACTAGCAAAGGAAAATTCATCAGCTTTATTATATTTTTTTGTAGTGAGAAAGAGGAAACGTATCAGTTAACGGTAGATGGGGTTTGTTTGGGTGTGTAAATATATTCTGTATTTTAGCCTACCAACTTTTCACCTCATCACTCTCATCCTTCTAGTTTACATTCAGAGTATATTTCACTGTGTATCACTGTAAAATACATTCATCATTAATTTAAACGTTTTATAAATTATAAAAAAAAAAAGAAAATAAGAACATGTAAAATTGTAAACTTTTTTCATTACATGTTATTATTCTATTTAGTAATCTTAATGCTTATGTCATATCTATAGATTGAACAGCTATACTTAATAGTCATGAAATTCCTTTCTAAAGTTAACTATAAAGTTAGTTTAAAAAAATTTTATTGTACAAAAAATTATGATTTAATTTAGTAAAGAATTTTTAAATTTATTATAGAAAAAGGTTTTTATTATAATAATTTTTATAAAATTTAAGATACTCAAAATCTGAATTTAAAAGCATTGAAAAATATGCCATTCAATAAATGCATGTTGCTCATAGATACCCATGTACACATATTGTGTAAGATTGAGATCTCATTTCGCACGAAACGTGACAACTGAGTATCTCCGACTATCAAAAATTCTCTTCTTCGGAACAATGTAAATAAACATAAGAATAACATTAGTCATATTAAGATTTTTTCAAACTTAAAAGTACCTTTTGTTTTTATTCCTTAAAATAAATAATTAATAAAAAAAGCGATATATATCTACAACTTTTTTCTAAATTCTCCAAGAATATTTTCTAATTTTATTAAATAAATATAAGTGTAAAAAGTATATTTATTTTACAATTTATTTCTAATATTTATTAAATTATTTACTTATATTTGTTAACAAAATATTCAATAATTTTATATATTTGTAATCAAGTTTAAAAAAAAATTACTTAAGAATTTATTATTTTTAAAATCAATAAAAAAATATTATTTTATTATAATTTTTTTATCTAATAATAAAAGATCTGTAAAACAAAATATATACCCTTATATGTATAAATATTTTTTGACATTTAGGTTCCACATTGATATTAAAATACACTGCTCGTGAACCATATTCATGTTTGCTAGTTCCTTATCTCAATCCTGAGTTATTATTACGCACTTTATTACTTGGTTTTTTTAAATACAATAAAAGCTCTTCCTGATGTTTCACGAGTTCATTCATATGTTTAACAAAATTAAAAATTAATGGTATATTGTTTTAAGATGCTAAACAAAAATTAGTAACAAATTTTAAAGAATATTAAAGTTCTTTAACAAATAAATCTAATATATCTTTATAAATTATTCTCTACAGCTATAAGTTGATAAATATTTCATCATAATTAGAATAATCATTAAAACACATCTATTCATTGTTATTTGTATTACATGATAATATTAGGAAAAAAGTTGTTTTTAAAAAAATATGTTGTATATAAACTCATATGCTATGCTATGTATAACATATTTGCAATTAATAATGACGTAGATCAATTTTTTGCAAAAACGACATTTTTTTTAAATTTCTGATAATCTTTGTTTTTTAATATGTTGTTAATCTTGATAATATTAATAAATTAAAAAACAAAAAGTGGAGACTTGCCGTAGAACGATTTTATAATGTATCTTGTGCGATTTATGCTTTGAAGGGCTTAACGATAAACGATTCTTCCTCTTTTTTCTAGAAATAAATAATTATTGGTATTTAACTATTAAAATAAAACAAACTATTGATTTTAAATTATTTTTAATATCATAAAATGTCAAAAAATAATGTTTTTATTAACAAAATTATTAAAACTTCTTTCTGTTTAGGGGTATTTTTTGGGATGGATGTTCTAAAATATTTTTTACATAATCCTTGCATATAACTTTTATGACGTTTAAAACTTTTTTTGTATTTTTTCTATTTCAAACATTTGAGTTTTTGTTGCGTTGCAATACTACAGACTTCAAAGTTCTATCATATATTCGTTTCGGGTATATAATGTGATTATTATTTTAAAAAATTTAGAGAAAAAATTGATTTATTATTTCTATCACAGTAAACAATGAAAATACTTTAGTTTATAATTATTAGCTATCTGAACCAAGGAATTCTAGTCCTACCAATGAAATCACAATGGTGAACTCGGCGTTTTTCAAGTTCAGGGTTGTTTCGTCTATTGAATTTGGCATGGACTGAAGTCGAGACTTGAATCCGGTGGTTCGCTGGATTAGGCAGCATGGGTTGTGATGGCTGTGGATAGGGGGGAGGCGGCGTTCTTCTGGGCGGTCCACCAAGGGGTGACCCTGGATCTGAGATTGGAGGCGTCAATGGTGACACATACATCAGTCGCGTCATCGAGCCGTATAGTGCTGACGTTGCATTTGTACCCGTTTGTTGTTGCTGTTGCTGTTCCATACTACTACTACTGCTGTTGCTGTTGCTATGTTGAATACTTATTCTCAATATCTTAGGTTTAAAAATTTACTGTTTATACTTGTTTCATTATTGATCAATGTTTTACACCAATTTTTTAAATCTAATTTTATAAAAAAATAATTATATAAAAATTATTACCTAAAAATAATTTTTTATTAAATCTGTCGATAATTTAGATTATTCTTATAAACTAGTTCTATTATTATAAACTAGCAAAACAATAGTAAAACAATAAAAGTATTGATAATTATTTAACTAACTGTGGGCTATTGTTGTTATTGCTTGCATTTGGGTTATTGTTGTTAGTACAAGGGAAGATCTTGAAAGCAGCAGTTCGATGATGGATAGATCTGTTATTCGTTGAAAAACTTGAGGTCGAGGTCGGAGTTTCTAGAAGATGAAGGGTCGGCAAAGATTGAGGCTCTGATTTTACTTCCTGAGGAGATAGCGCTAGCTGCGGTGATGGTAGCCTTGCAGACGACTCATTCGACGTACTTTCAAGCTTTACATGCAACTGATTAAAAAATTTAGTTAAATAAAAATTTAATAAGTATCTTAACTTTTTATTATTTTCATTTCATAATTATTTTCAATATTAATCTTAAATCGATTATTTCCATTTTTGACAAAAATGCAAAAATTTATTAAATTAATTAGTATAATATTGTGTGAATAAATATCATACGTTTTGAAACTGACATATAAGAACATTCACATATAAATAATTTCTAAAAAAATTAATCAATCAAATTTAAAAGCTTCTCATTATATATTAAGCAGACAGACATTTTATATATGTTTATATAGCACATACGTTAAAAATTAGTCTATAGTAATATTATTAGGCTTTTTGAAGTCTTATATCAATTTTTGTTTATAAATATTGCATCAATCAAAATTGTTTGCCAATTTTCTTTGAATATAAATTATTGAAAGTATAAGTAATTTTAGATCAATTTATTTTGATATTTAAAATTTCAATATAAAAATTAAAGTTTATTAAAATAAAATGTTAAAAACAAATTATAAAAGAAACATTATAATTAGAATTAGCTTAATTTTAGTTTTTACTTAAATTGTTAACATAAATTATTAAAATTTATTTAGCAATAACATATTTATAATAGAAAGTAGTATTTAATAGGAATATTGGTTACAAATTTTTATAAGAAGATATTTTTTATTTCATTGCAACTAAAAAAACATATTTATATTGTGTTTGATATGTGGGTATTTTAAAAATAATTATAATATATGTCAAAACACCTTAAAAGCATTTTCATTATTTTTATTGTTTAAGTACTTAGCAAATAAACTTTGGTGAATGATAATATATCATAAAACTTATTTTTTTTTATAGAGGAAGAAAAACAATGTCGTCTTTGGTTTTGGAAAAATTGTAATGTATTATAATTGTTTAAGATTTTATTAGAAGAAAAGCTATCTATTTTACAATAATATTACAAATGAAATTTTACAAATAAAATCTTACAATTTTTATAGGGGAACATTGATAAAAATAAAATGTGTTTAATGTATAATAAGAATTATTAAATGTAAAAATTTTAGAATATTTAATACATTCCTTGTTAATTAATCTTTTATAAGCATCTTATACATACGTGAGAGGAAGTCTGTGACTGTCCCAACATGTCGGCATTCTCAGGATCTAGTTTCTGTATACTCGAGGTAATATCCTCCCAGAGGGGTGGCCTTAGAAAAACATCCTCGTCAGATGTTGGGAGCTGTTGATGTATTCCTGATACACTGCGTACCGTTATAAAATTTGCTTGGGGTCTACAACTCGTAGTCCCAATTTCGAAGAACGTCTCCATCTGTCCATTCTTTTCCTCATCCTCAAGCTTCTGCAGCCGTTCAAGATCCTGCCGACAGAGTATGGTGTCTAGATCTGACGTCTGCGAAATTGCAATCACATGGCAGTATTACAATTTCAATTACAATTACTTCATACATTCTCTAGCTGAAATGCTTCTTAAAATAGTTATATTGCAACTTATTTTTTCTTTTTATTAAAAGAAATTTTTATTTTAAATAAGAATGTAAACATCGCCAAATAACCTCATATGATTTGATTTTTGTAATATTAAACTTAAATTATAAATTAAAATATGTACTTTATTCACTTAGTAGTAGTAATTTTCCTTGCTTAGTAATTACTTAGTATTTACTTGCTTGGTAATCTGTTAAAACATTACATGAGTTTAAATTTATTAATAAAAAGCATAGGTAGATTAGGTTTGAGAGTGATTTAAAACTGTATAGTTACGCAAATCAATTCGCGATTGATGTTTTTTCAATAAATGTGTTTAATTTTGCCTTTATAATTTTAACTATTCTACTTAAATATAGTTGATAATATTTTTATGAGCAAAATGGATAAAAAAAAGATGTTATCAATATAGATATATGTTCACACATTGATATATATGAAACTATACTGAATATCTCATAAGTATACAGAAGACAAATTTCACCGAATATAATTTTAGTAGCTATAAATATAAATAAACATACGTATATGTATTTATAGTTTTTAAACAAATACATCATTTGTTAAATTATTAGTAATAAACTAATGTACATGTAGTACAAACTGTATTATTTAGAAATAAGGTGTATAATTTGACATACATATATTATATATTAACTTATTCAAAGTATTTCATTAATATTTAATATAGCAAATATTAAAAAAATTCTGGCTTCACAATTAATTTAGCAGACAATGGAATCACTTTTTGAGCAACAACATTAGGCTGCAATTTCTATTGTTTTTAAGTAAAAAATATTTCTCTTATGTTACAATAAAATGTTTGGAAAAATTCTTCTATGTGCTAACAATTATAATTTTTTTTTACTTAGAATTTTTTTTTAGAATAGAATATAGAATAGGTAAAGAACATAATCTTATCTCTAATAATAAATTGAATCGTGTACAGATTTGAAAAGAACCTTCAAACAAAATGTGTCATTTTATATATAATTTTGTGATTCTGCATCACAAATCGAATAAAGGGACTTATAATTTATAATAAAATTATCTAATACCTTTTCCTTAAGTGCATATAATGTATTGTTATTGGATCTGATCTTTGGTGGCAGTTGTCGATTTCGTGAATTTATTATCTAAAAAATGTGTTTTTCTTGTTTTTTCAACTCAGTAAAAACACAACGTTTCACAAATCAAATTACTTCAGCAGCAACAAAATACCTCATTATTATTATAAATGAAGTTTATTGTGCTTTCTTGTATTTGTAATATATCGTATATAAACACAATGATATCATTTGATCTTTTTAATGGTAAGGGGTATAAACATTTGGTGTCGATGGGATTTAAATAAAATAAACGTCTCATCGTACACTCAATATTTTTACCTTGGCGCTGAAATAATCTATTTATCTTACATAGTTTTTAGAGCTGGATAACTTGTAACTGTATGATAACAGCTTCAGGTTTACATTTAAACCTTTGATCTTCATTTACTTGTTATTTTATTAAAAGCATAACAAAAATCACCATATGCTATAAAATCTCATTTTTTACAATAAATTAATTACTGTTCTGGTAACTTTTAACTATTATTAATTATTATTGCTTTTAGAAAATTCATTTTACTAATAGTCAATACTCCTTGATAGGTTAACCGGCCCCTTTGCAATTATATTTATCCGAAAACTAATATCAGATCTACTTACTGTTTTAAAAACATTTAGCATCCAACAGCTTCTTCATATGGCTTTATAAAAGACCTCTTTTCTGTAAAATATTATAATTTCAGTTAAATTCTTTAAATTTACTAACACTGTCGGCTTCTTTTAAATTGAGCTTTTCTATAAAAACAGCAATACAATTATATTGGTTGATGGAAATTAAGCCATTCTGTAGTCTTAAGATCTGAAACTAAGAAAAATTAAAACGTTGTTATCGTTTGTACTTTTAAATTCCTTTTAAAAAACACGTAAAGCTACTATAAGATCTTCATCGACATAAATATCTAAATACGTCAGTTTGATTTATATTTATATAAAAAATATATATAAACAGGAATTTATAAAGCTTTAAATAAAACCAAAGTTAATAAACAAATTGTAAAAATATTCTGTAAAACATCTTGGTACTTTTGTATCAGTTTTTACAATTGTATGAGTTTTTTATAATTTGAACTCCTGAGAAATTCTATCATTCAAATCTTTGAACTACTTCATATAAATATCGTAGTTTCAGTTATTACATAAATTTAAACTGTATAAATTAAAATTAGCTGTATTAATTAATATTAATCTTATATTAATAAACTGCACTACAGGTCTATAATTCTCTTTAAAGTTACTCGCTAAAAATTTTTAAGACTATTTATCGCCTTTTTATAGATGAGTATTCAATTTTCATTAAAGGGTTTAATTTATCTTTTGTACCTTTTTTAAAAAAACTTTTTTCATTATAATTACTTTTTGCTTTGTAATTCAAAGCAGTTTATTCACTAGAAAAAAGTTAAATGTAAACATTTGTTGCTTTTATTTTTCACCGTTTGATTTCTCGTAGCTATATTTTATAGATTTTTAAAGGTTCGTCTATTTTTCAGTTTTTTTTTTCTTTTTATTATTTTAAATTTAAAAATTTTGAAGATTATATTTCGATAATTTTAATCAATAATTTTTTTAATTTAAACAATATATCTTTAATAATATATATTAATATAATATTTTTAGGTTAGTAATATAAACTCTATTTCCTTTACAAGTTTCTACATAATAAAAATAAAACTTTTCTTATTTTCGCAGTACTTTTATTTTTATTTTTTTAGAATATGTATGCCAACTCAGTCGCAAAAAGTAAAACCGGATTGCGAATAAACCATTGATCAAAGAATTTGAGAACTGTATAATTTTCGCACAGCAGAACTGTATTTTGTTCCGGCTTATATGGAATATTGAAAATACGTTGAATACGATGTTAAGAAAAATTTCTAATTTTTCTAATGTTGTAAAATACTGTAGATTTTTTTGTACCATCAATGATCATTACGTATGTTTTTTGTTTTTCTTTCAATCTGTCTTTTACGCTGAAACAAACTTTTATTTCTCAGCAAATTATAATTTTGTATTAATAAAATTTATTTTACGAAAGATTGAAATTTGTTTAAATATATGAAAATATCTGTCTTCGAGCATCAGTGTATATACTTTAAAAAAAATCAATGCTTCTTTTCATAAGCTTTAACTTCAAAAAGCGTTTAAAAAATGATTACGTCATTTTTTTCTAAAATAGAGCGAACAATGAATCTAAATTTTATCTAGTTTTCTTTTTAAATTTTGAAATCTCCCTAAAATTAATGAATAAAGAAGCAAAGTAATTATGCTAAAAAAAGTTTTCAAGTATAAATGAAGAGTAAATTTCTGTAACATATTGAAAAGTAAATCTTATCGTGACAACTAAGTAATTCTTACAGAATCGTTTGTATAACAGAAAAATTTTAAAACTTGAAAAACAGGATTTTATGATCAGAAACGTATTTACTACACAAAAGAAAACAGCTCGTTTTAAACCATCTGTATGAGTTAGAAACTTGCGAAGTTGAGCAATTACATTATGACCATTCATACTTAAAAATTATTTACGTAAACTGAAAACCAACGATACTACAATCTTTCATTATTCACTATCACGACGTAAACGAACTTTATTTAGCAGTTAAAAGATTATATGATACAAACATTTTAAGAACAATCTGCGTTATTTTTTTCGTATTAATAGGATTTATTACACGGATAGTGATGAACGATTGTTATGATTTTTCAACCACTCGACAATTATCGACCTCACAAAACAAAAAATGTTTTTAATAGCTACCTTGAACCTAAAGATATACTTAATTACTAGTACAACTTTACTTAATTATATATAACAACGTTAGTTTGTGCATATGAAAAACTATACCTGTAAAACGAAGAAAAGAAAAAGTGCCGCCTAGTTACATATATTATGCATATAATACATCCAGAAAGTCTATGGTAATGTGGTAAGATAATTCGAGACAGATTAATAGAAAGACCGAAGAGAACCCTAAGCTTTTTTCTAAAGCTGCGTACGCAAATAATAATAGAGTCGAGGACCAGTGCATATTACATCCGGCTATTATTGCTGGTAATCATAGATGCTGGGTCAAGAAGAGTTAATAACGTCACCCCCTCTCTCCTTTAAAAATCAATGTGTTGGAACACCCACGCAGTACAATATGCTTCTCCATTCTATTTTCTATGTTCAAACAAAGCAACATAAAGGAGATCTCAATTTTTCATATATGTTAAAAGAAACATTCACCTTCATTATATTTTTGTGCTTTTAGACAATTTTTCTTAAAGAAGATCTCCTGTATTATCAGTCTCTCTTTCTCATAAAATCTATAATAATGGTTGAAAAATAATACAACGTAGTTACGAAAAAAAATTGCAAATCATAACAGAAGCATTTTAATAAATATCATAATGTTTGCCTATTGCATTTATTTAATCGAACTACATGATTAACATGAAAATGCTTGCTAGGCATTAATCAGTTTATTAATTAATATCTACAGTACTTAATATTATCATACAAATTGTGGAATAAAAAAATCAATAACTTTTCAAAATATTCCATTAAGAATAATTATATATGAAAGTAATCGGTTGTTTCAATTTGCAAAATTTATTCACAAAATAATCATAGGCTTTCTTTAAATAATAATTTTAATTTGATTAAATATATTTGTATTTTAATCAAAGCTACTACGCTTGAAAAATAATCCAAATGAAAAATTTACAGTATAAAATTAAATTATATTGTGAATCAAAATCTAAATATATTTATAGATGAAAATAATTAATTATTAAAATATTTTTTACAAAGAAAAAATAAGATATAATTCATACATATATATATATATATATATTTCTACTTGTTATTAACATTTGTAAATATCGAAATGTTTTAATATAGGTTAATATTGCAAGAACCTTTTTTTATTGATTTGTATAAACATTAATTAGACCATTTAACAAATTCAATTTAATAAACAAGTTGCGTTGCTACAACCTTAAATTTTATCTTATTTAATTTTTCATTTTCAGCAACAGAAATGTTAAAAATTTGATGTATCATATCAGTCTAATCAAAATAAATCTTTTCAGGCTGTATAAAGAGGTGGCATTAGCTTCACGTAATGGACTTATTAAATTACACGTTAACGAAAGCACCGGGGAAAGAAAAAAAGCCGATGGGGCGTTGGAATATTGAGAACGAGGCGCAACACCTCTCCTTCCTGACTGGACTCGTTCTCGCGTGTCGTTTTGATTTCGTGGCTCGTGCTACGACGAGGTAATGGCTACGCTATGATTGGTCCGTCTGGGACAATAGGGGAGTGAGTAGGAGAAAAAAGGGGATATTGCGAGTGGCGGCCATTTTGCCGCGAACGGAGTAACGAAGCGTGGCCTGCGTGGCTGCAAAGCGCAGAGCAGTTGAATGTGACCACCGGTAGCCACGCTACGAATCAATCTAAGGGATTCCGAGGCCACACCTTTTGACCTAAAGCCATATTACTATTATGATGGATATGCATAGATCTTTTTACTTGTAATTGTAATCCTACTCATAGAAGTATATACAATGTTTTAATGCTTACCATTTGCGATTACAATAGTTATGTTCCTATACGTTAATACTAATACGTTAAGCAATTGACCCTTATTATAACTTTGGTTTTTGTCATCTATAATCATCTGAGTATTACAAAATAATTTGTATGAATGTATTCTTGGTAGAGAGTTATACTCAAAGTCTTTCTTGAAATTCATCTCAATTATAATGGTATATTTAATGTCTAATTGTTTAACAAAATACAAAACAATATTAAGAAATATAGTTGTTGAAAGAAATTTTTTACTTTTTTAGTAATTCCTCTTGACAATATGATATTTATTGTTACTGAAAAATACAACTTGTGTAAGTAATCTTTTAAACGATTGAAGTTATTACATAAAAAATCAATTGGTGAAAATTTTTTTTCATTTTAATATATTTTGGTTTTTCTGTAATGTTTTTCAAAAACACTGAAAAAAATCGCAATTTATCAAAATGTAAGAATTGTTTAACAATATTTTAATTTAAAAATTTTTTTAAATTTATGGCAAAGGTAGAGGCTATATTTTAAAATACACAAATATTTTGAGAAATTTCTTAACTGATAATGTATATGTCGATCCGAATGGGCATAAAATAATTAAATACGAATATATTGTGAAAAGGAAAAACAAACGTATGCTACTTTTCAACTAAAAGGAAGAACTTTTATTTGCAAACAAAAGTTAATCAAAATACTATAAAATTTTGACATAAGAAAATGTTAAAAACGAATAAACATAATATATCGATAAAATTACCAAACATATACAAAAGTTGTAATTGTTGTAGTTGTAATAACGTTGAAATTGATGCATAAAAAAAGAAAATGTTACGCAAATATAATGTAATTATTTCATATTAATAAATCTGTTTTTTGGAAAACATGTTTCTTTTTTTTAGTAGATGTGGTACTGTATAGATTTAAAGTAAAACAAAGAAATGTTTTTAAAGCTTCAGAAATTTATATTTAATTTATTGTGGGTTTGTTTATATACGAAACCCTCAGATATCGCAAGATGGCCGTTGAGGTGACGTGTGGCGGAACGCGTATTTTATTCGAGCCATTTATGCGGCAGAAAAATCCTATTGGTTCATGCTTCTCGTGCATGACGCTGTGGTTTTGCCCATCGTGTTTCTCTTCTTCATTTGCAGTCTCCGTAATGTAAATAACTACGAAACAGCGTGAGAACGCGAATACGTATCTCGGCAGTTTTAACATTACTATCATTTGATTGTACGCTTGGTCTCTGTATAACTACGTAAGGCAACAAGGAATCGATCAATTGCTAAGAGTCACTATATTTATTTCCATAGCGGAAACCGGATGTTTGAGTTTCGTGCCTTAGATGTTTACTTTATCGGTAAATTATATTGAGTCGGTGATGGCCTTTTATGTCCCCTGTGGGTCGCCTTATATCAAAGCATATACGTATATATTAAAAATAAAAGAAAACGATATTAGTAAATACTTTTTAAAAATTGGAACATTATGTCAACTATATATTTTTGACTTAAGTAAAAAAATGTCTGCATTCTTTAGGTATTGACTAAAGATGTTTTAGTTGTTGAAATATGTTTAAGAAACGTATTCCACTATTCAACTAATCATAATTTATTCAATCATAATGCAAATAATTCCTTGAGTTTAATCTATAAATGCTACACAACATTAAATAGATGTTTTTTCGGTTGATCTATTAGAGATTTTTCACAATCTAATTTTTTTTGTGTAATTTAATGTTCTGTTAAATTATTACATTACCCTTTAAAATTAGATTTTAGATTAGATTTTAGATTTTCTTAAAAAATTTAAAAATAAAAATACGTTTTTAATATTAGCAAATAAAACAATAATAATGACTCAACTATATAATTACACGTGGTATTACAAATACTTTTGATTAAATTTTTTGATTTAAATGTAAATTTAAAATACGTTTGACTTAATAGTTTAATATATTAAATGATAAAAATTATGCATCTATATTAAATGATAAATTTTTTTTATTTTAAAGGGGTAGGTAAAAAGTTACAAAAAATGTTACGTTTAAATAAAAAAAATATTTAAAAAATGTTAATATTTTTATTAAAATTATAAATAATTAGGAAAATAAACATAATTAAAAGGTAAACAAATAAAAATGGAATAGGGTGACTTAAGTGGCATGAATGCGCCTATAGAGTAAAATGATTTAATGAATATAAACACGCAATGCATTAGTACATATTAAATATGCACTTGCAGATCGGGGTACATATAGGTCTTTAACTTAACTGAAAATTCACAAATTTCCTTTTAAGGATATCTTGTTTTATCGACGTTTTCAAAAGGGTGTGTGTCACATATACATCATTAATTGTTGACTGTTGATTGCTTGTGATCAGCTAATTAACATCACTACAGGGCACACATCATCATTACAGGGCATTTTCTACAATTTTCTACAACCTAGTTTAAAAACTACTTTCTTATGAATCAGCTATTTTATGCCAATAGATTTTGTTTTGAATTTAAATATCATTTATGTGCTTGGATTCAAAAATATTTTTAATAAAATTGTTTTTAACTTTTCCAAACAACATCTGCATTTGAATAATGTCTAAAAAATTAACATTTTTTTACTTTTTTGAAAGATGTTTGTTGTGAAGGAATAATTAAAATGCTTTTGAACATAATGAATGTTAAAATCTTAATAGCTTTACCAAAAGTATCCTGAATTTAATTCCCAAAAGGCAGATTCCGTATTGGTTTACAATAGAACGACTATCTAAGTCAAAAAGACTACAATTACATTAAATTTTATAATAAATATTCTTTACAATATTTTTATAATATAGTTTGTAAGGGTTATTTAATAGATTAATTGAACTTTATTTAATTGCTAATGTAACATTATACTATGGCCTAATTAAGACGAGAATATCCAACATTCTTCAGCACCCGTACTCCTATAAATTTCTGTAGTTTTCCTCCTCATTTTTTAATTGTTCCGACTAAACTCAAATCAAAAATATTTTTACATAAAATTTAAAGTCTTCAATGCTGAATAATTCTTAATTATTAAAAAAATTTTTTTCTTACAGTATAATAAAAAATTCTAAATATTTCTGTAATCAATAATTTATTATTTTAAGGCTCTATAAATTTTTACGTTATCTTACGTTAATATAAAATTATTTTATTATTGAATAATTGAAAACCTATGTATATATCCTACGATAAAACAATCATATTGCAATCCAAATAGTAATCAATAATGCCTTATTATGTTTTTTATTGTATAGTAATTCGTTTGCATTTCATAGTTTTTGTTCGCCGCTTTAATTTGTATTTTTTCTATTTTCTGTTTCTATTTATAAGAGATTTGCAATTGGTTTTTTATATTATCGTTTATTACAACTGTTTCCTAGACTTAAGTATTCTACAAACTATTTAATTAAACACAATTTATACTCTCTTTATTCTTTCATCCCGTTTCTTCACTAATTCGCATAACGTTTTTATTACACGTGATATTACTAAAAAATAAAGTTCGTTTATTCAAATTTATTAAAGTATTTAAATATTTTTTTAAAAAATGTGTATATTTTGAATGTTATTGTGTGGCATAAATTCAATATATTGTATGCAATTAAAAATGCAATGAACTACACTCTCTTGAATTATAAATTAAAAGCATAAAACTTGATCATACATATAGTTGATGTTATATATGAATAATTAAGACTTTATTTAAATTTACGATAATTATAATGTCTTCCTCAGATCTATGTAATAAAGTGAAAAATAATGCATTCGTTTATCTTTTCCATACACTAATATGTAGTGAGAATCAGAAAATTTAATTTTTGCAAATTGTTTCTTAATTTTTGTTGTAGAAAAAACTAATATTTTTCTAAAAAAAGTTTCCTCTTTTTGTTAAAATTACATAGTACTGATTTGATACCATGAATAATTTTCTGCCGTCTCCCATTTTAACAATAAAATATAAAATTGTTTTTAGCGTAAATGAAAATATTATTGATAACAAATTATTGAATAAAAGATATTCTTCTTCTTCAAAAGTTCATTTATTGTTTTTCCCAAAGCAAATTTCTTATTTTTTTCTTAAACGATTATTACGATACAGTGGTATCATAATAACAGAAAATACCAATATAAATGTTGTTATACTAGGATTACATAGGACTACAAATAACATAATTATTCATCTATCTTTAAAATTTTTTAGTTTAGGTATATTTATAACCACTTCTCTAATATTATAAATAATTAATTTCTGTTATGTTAAGATGTATTAGAAATATTTATATTAAAAATTGATTGATCCCTAACTGGCATTCCAAGAATTTATTTTTATATATCTAAGTGTTCTTTCATACATTCCATTGCAGACAAACTTCTCTATTTATATAAGACTAAGAATTTTTTAAATCATTTTATGTCTCTTAATAAGTTTGTTATAAAACCAGTTAAGAACTTGATTTTTTTATTAAATATATTATTTTATGAATTTTATTAATTTTTTAATTTATATATAACGAACAGAAAATCTGTTTTTTTTTCATTTTCAAAAAAATTATTACATACAAAATCAGTTATTAACCAAACACTTATAACACATTTCTGTTTATGTTCAATCAACAATACCATGTTAGTTTAATTATTTTAAACCATAAAATAACTGTTTCATTCCGTATATCTTAGATTATTGTTTTTCATTAAAATTTTATTTTGTTCTCTTAATTTAATTTTTGTTACTAATATAAATCTACCTCCTTACTTTTATCGATACTTAACATATTATTGTTTTTTTTTTAATGCTATTCGCTTTTTGGTTTGAAAAGAACATTAGATTTTTAAATTATTTGTTTCCAATACATGAGAAAAATTATTTAATATTTTTTATTGGCTTTTATTTTCTCTATCTATTCAGATTTTTTTTATTCAATATATTTTATCTCTTTTTTATATACTTTCTTCTTCTGTGATGCTTTTTTAAAAGTTGACACAGATAAGTTTCTTTCATTTTACATATTTTATATATTTTTTTTATCTTTATACTATCTTATTTAAAACTTTATTATTTAATTTATGATTTAATTTTATTTATAAATCTGGATTTTTTAATAATTATTTTTTATTTAACTACTTTATCACTAAAAATTATAGATTACACCTGTAATAAAAAACTGATTTAATAAAATCCTTTATTAAATTATTTGCTCTAAAATTTATTTAAAAAGAAAATGAAAATCCTTTTGTTGTAAAAAAAAATATCACAATATTTTTGGATTTTTATAATTGTAATTATAATTTTTTTACATGCGTATTAACAGTACTACTAGATGTAGTCCTTAGCTTCTTTCGGGCGTTCAAGCGTTGTAAATAAGCTACATTAACAAATGATTCACTAAATAAAGTAGAAAAAAAGTAGCGTAATGTTTGAGAGTAAATGTTGAAAGATGATCGTGCTTAATGCATTAACGTAATTAGCAAGAAGTTATTAAACTTAGTAATAATAAACTAGTAACAAGCTGACAGCAGTAGAAAAAGAGTGAAACGACCACATATGTACAAGTCGTAAATATCTATGTTCCCCTTTATAATGTGCACCTGGTGCTCAGATTCTATCAATACTCACGTTCCTCCTATAAAATATCACGATTGAATTTAATGAGCTACAGATATATAGGCTCGGTACTGATTAAACATACTACTAGTGTTACTCTAATATTCAAATTATAATCACAATACAGTCGATCTCAACAAATAAAAAAAAATAAATATCTTTATGAAGTATATACGATTTTTTTTAACAAAAATCAATTAATATATTTGATATTGCTTATGTATTTTTTTATAAGCTTCTTTATTTCGATTAGATTTATTACACTATTATACGTATTGTGTAAAATATTTCGAAATATCATGTTGATATCATTAATCATTCCTAATTATGTCTTTGATAATGTACCATTACCGCCAAAACCTCAGTAAAATATATTTATATGTAAAAAATGGATAATTAAACATAATTAATATTAATTAGTATTTTAACTATTTTTATTTACTATATAATATCAAAAATGCATTTAAATATTCTTTAAAAAATGATCTTAAACTCGCGGTAATAAATATTTTTACAATAATTCCTATGTAGCTATTTTCTCTTCATTTAATAATTATATTTAATTTCAAAATATTTAGATATCTACATCATAATAATTTGACTTTAAAAATCTTTTTAAAATGCACAATGTTTTTAATTTATTTTAGTAAAATCAATTTTATGCGAACCATTGATAATCTTTTCTATAAAATTTCTCTTAACTATAAAATGCTTTTGTTTTCAATTTTCATAAAAAACAACAAATTTTTTAATAACTAAGTTTAGACTTTAAATTTGCGAAGATACATTACTTGTAACGGATTTGTTATAAACGAATTAGACGTATTATATAAATTTCGATTTAGAAAAAAATATATTTTATAAAAAATTTTCATCTTCTAATATATATAACCGGTATCAAATTATATTTACGTATGATTAGGGACAAATTAATTTGAAAAATCTATTAAAGAATATTTTAACAAAATATTAAATTACATACACAATATACTATGAAAGCAGAGGATACTTTATATATATTCTATAGTTCATATATTCAAACATAGCATCGATTCATTTTTTAAAATAATTACTTATACACGTTTCATAAATAAAGAAGGAAATTCTCTTATTTATCTAGTATGTTTCTTTCTCTTTTATATATATATAATAATAATAATAATAATAATAATAATAATAATAATAATAGTAATATTTATGATAGTATTTAATTTAATTTAATATAGATTAGTAATAATATTTATGATTTATTGTAAAAGTACTAATTTTTATTCTTGTACAAATAAGTACTCATGGAATTAATAATTCATATTATGTTAATCTATTATTTTTTATTTTTTTATTACAATCTATTTTATTATAACATTTAAAACAATATTTATTGATAGTTACGTGAATTAACTTAAAAAAATGTTTACATATTAAATTTTATTCATGATGTATATTTGAAATAATTAACCCATGAACATATATATTTATATATATATTTTTTTCAAAACTATAAAACTGATGAATGTATACTTAAATAATTAAGTAGTGGATAAATGTTATGATATAAAATACGCTCAAATATTATTATCAAACGCATATTTAGTTACATGCGATTTATGATCAATAAATAAGAATTTCCACTAGCATTGTTAAATTAATGTCTTAGTGTAATTAAAAAATATAAAAGTTTTAAAATTTTAGAAATATGATGGAATTTTTTAATTGATATTTTTATAATGCAGCAATATTGTGTATTTTTTACTTAATGTTCACTTTTTGTAGGAAACAATTTTCCATTATTAGGTAAATGATTTTGAACATGCTGCTTTTTAAATTAAAGGAAGTAATCTGGAGTAATAAAAAAATTAGTTGCTTTTAGGTATCATAAAGTAAAGTATAAAAAAGCTTGTAGTTAACACGAACTCTAAATTTTTAATAGAATTACGTTGGAAGTTTTACCTAAGTATAAGACTAAAAGAAATGTTTTGTCTGACAAGCCATTTTTACTCAAACAAATGCATTTTTAATTAATTATATGGACTTTTAAGACCGCATGCCAGCTGGTCAATCACATGACAAACCCATTCTTAAGCTCAACGTTATCCATTTATTTCTCTATCTTTTTTCTGTGCCTCTCTTCTGTTCAAGGTAATAGTAATGGACGAGACTCGACATCGATTTTTTAAAGACAGATGGATAAGTGGTGAAAAATAAAATTTTCATTGCCTTCTAATGAAATATTAACATCGCATTTATAATTTATTTCTAAATGATTCTTACAAGCAAAAATTTTAATCACTTTTAATATTTTGTCTGTGTAAAAATTAGTGTATTAAACAGTTTTCAGTTGCATTAATTCAAAGCGAATTTTACTTAATAAATGATTAATGTATAATTACCATCATATATATTGTATATCCTATAAATTTCTTAAAAATATATCTACAACTTTTATAACTTTTTTTATATATAACATTCATAACTGTAAAAAGAAATTAATATATTTAAGCGTTTTTTGTATTTATAAAAAAGAATATACATTAAAAATATTGTAATTAGTGTAGTATGGTATGATTTTAATTTTTTTTATTATAAATTATAAAACGGAGATTGATCAAGCTTCAGAAAAAAATGAATGCAATCACCAAATTTTTATTTTTTAGTATGGTAAGAAACGAAGTAGAAATTTCAAACTCTTATATTTATCAAATCCTTAAAAATAAAATAACTTTGTTTGTGATGATGTTGAAATTGTATCTAGCATATGGAAGCTCAATTTTTTTTTTTAAATTTTTTTTTCATCTCGTTATTCTTTTTAAGATTTCTGTAGAAAAAAAATATAAAACATAGCTAATTAATTTTTGTATGCGTGTAAATATATTTGCGTAAAACTACATATATGGATTTTATGTTCTAAGAATCATTGTAAATTATTGCAAAACAATAATGAAAATTAATTTTGTTTAATTAATATTTTATCATCTCTAGGATACTATGTGATAAATTAATTTTATTTGCACTTTTTCTTCCACGTTTGAATTATGTGTTTCTTATCGAGATAAACGTTCAGATTAAAACTTAAATATTACAAGATTACTACTCTGTATGATTTGCAATATCGCAAATTATATTAATTATAAAATATCTGAATCTTTTTAATTTTTTTTAATAGTAATTCTTCTAAATACTAATAGCATAGTTAAATAGTATTTCTTAATTATTACTTAATTTTTAATATAATTGCATTTCTAAGGCTATTTCTAATCAAAACCATTTTTTTATATTTATAGTATATATTTCCTCAGGTTATACTTATTTTACAAATTATGTGCTACAATGATAAATATTAAATCTTTCGACTACTTTTATTATAATCTAAAACGTATTTAAATTAATTTTGTTGTTGTTATTAAATTACAGTTAATAATCAAAAAAAATTTTTTTTGAATTACCACATTTAAATTAATAAAACCTTCTATGTTAAAAAATACGCGTACATTAAAAAAATCGTGTGATTTTTCTAAAAATTTAAAAATATTGCTCATTGCTTGTATTAATATCACATGTACAAATTGGCTTCACATTCGTATTCATTTTTTGATGCATTCGTAATGCAAAATGTGGCGAGAATTATGTCTTATGTCATTGAACGAATATATTTCAGCAGCACCATGATACCTCCATTATTTAGACTTCATTTAATTTTTTTTTCGCATTAAAATGTATTTGTATAGAGATATTGATAATGTATGAACTCATTTTATTTACCTAAAGATTCTTTTCCAAGGTAATTCGCATAACAATAAAAATAAGTGTTGAGGTTTCTTGATCGTTTCTGTATTCAAATTTGTAATCATAAATAAATATAACACAAAACGTAATTAAAAACAATTTTTTTTAAATATAAGTATTCAGGATTAAAATTAGACATTTTTTAACATAATAGTTTAAATTATAGAAGAAAACAGAAAAAATTCCTTATTATAATTTTTCAAAATTTTCATATTGCTGTATACATACAAAATATGCTGCTACAAATACAGATGGCAAATACAAATACAAATCAGATGAGATTTTATTTTATCATCTAAAAGTAAAGGTTCTTAGCCTTCTGAGAATTTCAGTTTTAAAATGTAGATTTTTTTTTTTTTGATCTAACGTTATGTGCCAATTTTCTCGCCCTCATTAATTTAATAACTTATGTTCACGCAAAATCCTACAAACTGAATATATTACATATACGTTTTCATTTAATAGTATCAGTACTAATTATACATTCAATTAGAAACGTTTCCGATCAATGATATGACGTGCTCACATGCTAAACTCTGCAAAAAATGCAAGATAGACTTAAACCCTAATCAAGCATACTGAATGATTAAAATTAATGACTCATAAATTAGTTCCACAGTCACTGTATAATCCTACAATATTTTTCATATTGTATCAAGTTTTTGCTTTGTCATCGTAAAATTAAATGAAAATTTCATATATATCGATAGTATGCAATAGAGGAACAACTTATTTTTTGTTCCTCATGAAAGAAAAAAAGCTTTATTGAAATTCAGAGTATGTTTAGTTCCTATGAATTGTGCGTTTCATTGTACATATAAGGAGACTCAATTACGTGGACACACAGCTTTACTATTCCACAATAATTTGAGAATTATTTTTTGTTATATAATAATGTTTTGCTCATGTTAAAGTATTGTTTGTATATAAAATTTGAAATATTAACTGATTAAGTGTAAATTTTTACTATATATAAATAAAAAAAAATTTTTTCCAATTTCATTACAGAATTATTTAAAAAATATATATATATATATATTACTGGTAACGAATTTAGCTAATTAAATCATATGTGAAACTAAATAGACTTATAGAAACTGGATACGAAAATATTTGATTGAAAGAATAAAGACTGGTGTCATACAAGTCACAAATTGAATCATAAATGTCGTCAAAAAATTAACTGAATATTTTATATTTTTGTAGTATGGAGGAACATAAATGAAATATGTTACTTATCTATATTCAATGAAAATATCCATGCTTAATGAAAAGATTAGAAACGTTATTTTTAGTTTAGGAAAACTAGAAAAGAACGAGAAATATAATACAAATGTATATCCGTTGGGTACATAGAATTTGTTCGTAGATTGGTTCCAGGATTTTTATTTTAGTATAATAATTTTTACAACAACTTTAGTTAGCGTAATAAATTGAGTTTTTTTCAAATAACTTATGCATAGAGAAAAAAACGATCATTATTAATGAATCTTCCCTATGTCATTAATTTATATTTAAAAATCATATTGAAAAATCATATCATAAAAATTATAACTTATATGCTCATGTATACTCATCTATTCATTTACAGTAAAGTAAATTTTTGTAAATTTGCTAATGAAGGAAAAGTTTTTATATAACATACTGATAACTGATTATATGAAACTAATTATGTAAACAATAATTTGCTAGAAAACAAGACTCCACAGTTTAATCTTACTCAAATATTAGTGAAACTACTTTTTAATGATCAACAATAAATTCTCTATAATATTTTATTATATATATAATTTGAATGAATCAATTAAGGCAATTGAAGGTATACGACTTTATTTTTTTTTTTTAAAATAAATAAAAAATGTATTTTTATAAAAGAATTACATCATTCGCTTACATTGTCAATCACGTTTTACAAAAAGCAAACTGAACAAAAATAAAATCTTATCAATATCTAAAAATTTATAACACAATGTAATTTATAATTAAAACATATTAACGCTCATATAATCTGTAAGTAAACTTACTATGAATTGACCATTACTATGAATACAACCAGAAATTGAAGTAGTTAAAAAATTACTCTAATAAAAATAAAAATTCATAAAATTAAATTATTTTGAACTACCGTTTTCTTTGCACGTGATTCCTTTCTCTCTCTCTTTCTCTAAGTCTTTATTTTATTGTTCCTTTATATATATATATATATATATAAATATATCCTTTATATATATATATATATATTATATATATATATATATATATATATATATATATATATATATATATATATATATATATAATAATAAAATAATATATAATAATAATATATATATATATATTTCACTTACTCCCTTTATTTTTATTTTATTAATATATGCGTGCTCATGACATAGAAGTAATATAGCTTATGCGATAAAATGATATGATATGATAGTTATCAAGTATAAGAGAGTTTTTTTGAGTTACTATCGGGAGTTAAAATAAAAGCAAGAGGGTTAGCTAATATGTTAATTCGTACTAATGAATCCATCAAGAAGTATAGAGGAGCTGCTTTTGCCATTTCGAAACCCTATGCAGCATTTAAATTCATATTTCTTTCTTCTTTACACGTATCATATCTAATATTTCTATTGATTTCTATACTGCTTCTATCTGATTTCTATACTGCTTAAAGAAACATCGCATAAAAGTATTCTGTTCATTTTATAATTAAATTTGGGATGATAATTTTGTATATATGTGTTGAAAGATAAATTGTGAAATTTCAACAACACAAAATGGATAGTAATTTTGTAATTTAGCATGCTGTACTACTGCTACAATTATCACACTTCAAAATGAAATTGAAAGATAATACCGATTCTAACACTATTTTTACCTGATATTTCTTATTTTTTTTATTTCTTTTCTTATCTATGCATAATAATATTGAAATAAAATATTAAGTAAAATCAAGTCCTATAAGTCCTATAAGTATTTATCTTCATTTTAATAACAACTAATTATATTTCTCTACATTAGTATATGTAGTGTCTTAAGTAGGACTGAATTTACTACTGTAAGATAGTAGATATTTTCAAAAAAGTAATTTAATTAGTT
The DNA here is from genome assembly GCA_018907135.1 of Kradibia gibbosae. Lineage (NCBI taxonomy): Eukaryota > Metazoa > Arthropoda > Insecta > Hymenoptera > Agaonidae > Kradibia > Kradibia gibbosae. Next base: position 24,199,109 of record JACCHX010000004.1, on the reverse strand, counting down.
TTTAATATTTAAAATATGATTTGAAAACATTAATAGGTATAAATATTTGTATTAATAAATAATGTTATTAAAATTTTAAAATATCAGTAAAAATCTGAAATATTACCTAATGGGGCAAAAAAAAATCAAATACTTCATTTATATCTATATTATAATTTAATTAATATTTCAGTAAATATAGAATTCCATTTTTTCTATTAATCTCGTCTGATCTTCCACATCATTGCACTTTTCAATTCACGAAATCACGATCATCAGTATTATAACACCAAAGTCACTAAATTTTACCACTAGTGTCTTTATTATTAAACTGATTTTTTTATTAGTGTTGCAAATGAAACAAAAATATACGGGCGGTATTCTCAGTATAAAAACATACGATAAATTCAGTTCATGTAAAAAAAATTATTACGATTGGGAAATTCATGTTACGCATCACTGTAAAAGGAAGAAGCGGCAACTGATTGATGAATTGGACTTATGAAATACACGACTTAGTACTTTTTTTTTAAAATAATATTAAAAATAATTGTATTACATCTTTCCATAAAAAATTTTTCCGAAACTACTTTAAAAAATGTATCCTTTACTGATAGGAAATCACATGTAAGATCAAATTTCATTGAAATATTAAAAAATTTTATTTCTGCGCTTCTAATTTTCATTTTATAATCTTACAGCAACTTTTTAAGTACATTTTTTATTTTTATACAGTCACATAAATGGGACAGGGCGTAAATAAGATAGCCATCACTTCATTGATGCACCATTCGAGGAATGTATACAATAGTTATTGTATTTGTCACACGCCTTTAAACTTTTTTACAAGAGAAGATACAAATATTATTGTGACGATGGGATTCCTACTGCAGAACATTGAGTATATTACTATCCCGCTGTGCTTTAAGTACCTGTAGGTGTTTGTATGTATATCTAAAGTGTGTAATATATACTCAGTTTTGAGAAAAGAGTATAAGTTCTGTTTGATATATTTGTTTGTATCAGATATCTCAAATTAAATATAACCAAAACTTGATGAGAGATAAATTATGCTAATCTGTAAAATATCTACAATACCCTACCTTTCATCATTTCCTTGTTTTTCAATCCAATAATTAAAATTGATATATACCGTCGGTCAAATTAATTGACATCTTAAATTAGTCTCTTTTACAATTTCTTATTTTTAGTATTAAAGGTTAAAATAATTGATGTTTATATAATGGATTTTAAAATTGTAAATATGCTGTTGTAAATATTATAAATATTTAAAAATAAATGTTGTAATTATTAATTAAAACAAAAAATTATTTAAGTCCTTTCAAAAATTAGATTTTATTATTTATTCTGTTTATTTCGTCAATATTTTTTATGTTATAAATTCAGATAAGATAAAAGGAATAAATAATATTTGTGGTTTGTAATACATAGAATATTATAGAAAGTTATAACACTAATAAGAAACAATTGAAACGGTATAAGCTACAACATTTTATTAATTACGATATAGGTTCGATTAATTTTATTTAAAAACAGTTTAAGAATAAAAATTTTTCTAGAAAGTAATAAATATTAATTTTAATTCACATTTATGATTTTTCTATACGTTATAATATTGCTATTTTAATATAGATTCACGAATAGTACTAAGACTACTCATTGTCTAATAACGCTCATTGATTTTGACAAATTGTAATTAGATATTTAGAATAATAAAAGGGTAGATAATTACGACCCCGAAACAGCAAAGTCGAACAGATAGTAGCTCAATTATTTTAACCGTCCTTTTAATTAGTAAGTTTTAACCTTCAAAACTAAACGGCACAATAAAAGATTTAATAGAGGAGTTTGATCTTTTTTTTTACTGAATTTGACTCTTTACTTTCGGAAAATTCTAGTTTTTCTAGACTGGTGCAACGTAAATAGTTCAATTATCAATTAAATGAATGTTCCACCATTCATGCAAAAATGACATGGAACTAAAGTGTGACCAAAGGTCCACTTAGGTGCATTTTACCTCTTGCGTATTGAGTGTATACTTCCATATAGGTACATATTTATAAACCCACGTAAAAATTCATACATTTACATACTCACACACGCACGCGCGCGCGCTTTAGAGGACACAAATGCATGTATGTATAGATATGAACTTCAGTGCCTACGTACATAAGGATATAAGTATACAGATCAATATAAATATTTGCAATTTAATTGACGTTTATTATACAGTATTATCCAATAATGTATTGTAAAATTCAAATCATATAATGATTACATAGTTATATTTTAATATTTTATGTTTTACTTAATTACAATTAAAAATCAATTTTTCTTTACTACAAATAATTTTTAAGTGAATGCGTGGCCTACCTTTATAATTTGTAAATTTAATTTAATAAATACAAATTTACTTTTCATATAGATTTATTTATGTGGAATAAAAAAGATTTTAATTAATATTAAACACGAAGTAACGAATATTATTATTTCAACATTTCATTCATTAGTAATTGAAATGATAAAAATGTCAAAAAATCAATTAACTTAAGATTTTATTTAAATTTTTAGAAAAAAAAAATTTTAATATTTTTTTTTTAAAAAAAGCTAAATTTTAAGATTAGTTCATAGTATTATACATAGAAATTTATGTAACAGATAAATTAATAAAATTAAAATATGATTATCTAAAAGGATGCTTAAAAAATTGATAGTAATTAGAGCTATATAATCTATCCAATTAAATAATTGGTCAGTTATTTTTAAAAATTTTAAATGCACATTAAAATCTAAATATAGTTGCAAAACATTAATTTTTACTGAAACACCTTACATAAATTTTCATTATGACTAATTTGATTTTTTCTCATTCATAAAACAATGTCCCACAATCAAAAAAAATTGCTTGGAAACTGATACATAGTTAAATGAGACTTTTTTGATATTGCTAGTAAAATTAGACGATTTAGAAAAATTGTTAAAATATTTGAAAGCCAGGTAAAATGAAAACATACATATCATTATAGACAGCTAACAGGATAATATGAAAGCAGTGAAAATGATTTTAGAGGAAACAGGAGATGGATCGTAGCAGAATTTAAATAATATTTATCATCGTGTATTTTAACGAAAGTAAATCAAAAAATTAAATAGAAAACCCGTCGTTCATACAATTAAACCTAAATGTTGAAAGTAATTCTGCTAATGTGTCTAGAGACGAGTAGGCTTGATCTGATCAAGCATGCGAAGTACTTGCTTATTTATATAATATGCTATGAAAAGAAAGAGAAACCATCGTGTTAGTTTTATCCGTATTTTCAATGTGATGTGCGCAGCCGTGTTTATACTTTCACGAGTAGGCGGTGACTCCTCCGACCACACACATACAAAACTATGAGCGACAAAGTAGTAGTGCACGTTAGTAAAACAGCAAGCCGGTGAATGGACTTTCTCACGGTTAACGATGTTCAAAACCGCTCACAAGACGTATATTATTCGTCTTTTAAATTAGTCATATATATTATGCAGAATTCTTCTTCCCATATAGCTATTAACATATTTAAATTTAAAAAATTATAAATAAGCGAGTGAAAGAAAATCGCGAATTTTCGTACGGTATAGATGATTTCAAATCAAAATTCTCAATTTCAAATAATGCACTCACTCTTTTTCTAACTCTCTTTCATTTTATTTTTTCTCTTTTTCTAAACAACACAGTTTTAGTTTCTTCATCCATGTATAATATCTCATAGAAAAGTTATAATAATTGTAGGAGTCAAAGTCAAATAAATTAATTTAAAATTAAATTTGGAATCGACAAGGCCCTGTTTAAAAAAAAAACAGAAAGTTTGTTTAAATAAAATTATAACAACATAAATGAGAAAAAGTGAAACATGTGTATGGATGAACGATGCCCCACCAACGTAACAACAATCGTTGAATGTATTCAAGAGAGTATATTCAAGATATTTGAATACTTAATTCTTGCCTTAAAATATTCATTACATTATATCTACTTAGTATATTTATCTCCTGATTACTTTTCTACATTGAAAATCTAGTGATTTGTTTAAATTAAGATAATATTAAGAATTCTAAAAAAAGTTTACTATAAACAAAATATCCTTAATTAGATATAATTTAGGGACTTTTTTTAATAAACTATCATTAAAATATTGCTATATATCATTATTAATATTATTTTTTTCGATAATAATATCATTGATTGATATCGTAATGTCTGATTAGGTTAATTAAAAGAGAAACAAATTACAATAATAAGTCTTTTATTTTGGTAGCGTTGGTTATAATATTTAAAATTTGCAAAGTATCTAATTTAAATAAAAAAAATATATATAAATATGTATGTATGAATCTTCTTTAAATTCTAGGAAAGTGTAGTTTGATTCATTTGGAAATATATCTTAATTCTGAAGATTTAAAAAATAAGAAAAGAAAGTAAAAATCAAATATAGACTATTATAATACACTAGTAAATATATAGTAAAAGTATCAAGGAAAAATTAATCATATTTCTTGGCAACAGCTCCTGTTTATTAAATCAAAATAATTTACAACTGGAATGGCTATATGCAAGTGTTAATAAAATAAATGACACATCCTTTTGTTTGATAATTGAAGAAACCCACTTTATAATAAGTACCAGTGGTTTTTCTAGTTTGTCTTCTGCTAATCAATGCACATACTTTGAAAATACCAAGCTGCCAGTGGCTTTATGGCAATCGCTCTTATACGTGTGTAAGCGAAATAATATACTCCCGCGCATGTTGTTCGTATCGGTCGCGAAAATACATAAATATATGCTTTGCACGTATGTACGCATTTATATTATCAGTGGTTAAAAAATAGATGGTAGTGTGTTATGAATGGTCAAATAGTCTATTTGTGTTTTACTTTTTTACTCATAAATAGTATCTACTTCACTGTTTTTGATTCTTGTCGTTTTACTTCTTGTCATTCTTCTTCTTTTCTTCATTTTTGTCCATATCTTTCTTCAACTCCACTTATTTCCTCGTGTCTATTTTTTTTGTTTTAATTACTTTATCAATGAAATATTTCAGATTATTAAATTTTCATTCAAAATTAAGACTACTGTAATTAATAGTTACTATCTTCTAACCAAGATTAAATCGTTTTAAATTATATCAGTAAATAAATGAATAATATATCATCATATCAATAACTATCTAATATAATCCAATGACGAATTTGAGCCACAAAATGCACCATTAGTATGTGTTAAGATATTTTTAAATATCATATTAATAATCTATTAAATTTTTAAATTATTTAGTATAGTAAAGAAAATGTTTTCAGTTGAAATATTAACTACCTATTAATTTAAAGATTTAAATATTGATAATTTAGGAAAAGATATGTTTATTATACAATTTTTTTAAAAACAATCTTATGTAAAGTATCAATGGTGATCAAAAAATAGTGGTGGTCAAAAAAAAGAATTAAACCTACATATATTTATTTTATATTACAGATTTGGTTATATAACATTATACAAAAAAATTTTGAAGGAAAGAGAGATAGAGAGAGAGAGAGAGAGAGAGAGAGAGAGAGGCAGAAAGAGATTGAGATGAAAAGGGCTATAAAGATTAAAATGGAGAAGTGCATGTGGAGCTAAATATAAACAAACGTGGAAATCTTCAATCTAATGATCGGTTCTTCTTGATTCCTTTAAAATATATAAGGACAAAAGCACAAAGGATTGATGAAAAGATAAGATTTCAAATTGTATTATGGGAATTTCTGAACATACCTGAACTACGTATGGATGTGTGTGCATGTATGTGAGCGCGCGAGTGTGTGTATTCTTTATTAAAGTTGTTACATTTTATAAATATGCATCATAGTGCAAAAAAAAAAACGTAAAAGGCTGAAAGAAAGAGAGATAATCAGAATATTCATAGTGACAATGGTATGAAGTGGGTCATTAATTTATTGAAAGAATTATTATAATATTAACTTCATAGCGTATATTTTGTTTGAAAAGTGATCCAACACTTTAAAAAGTCGGATATTCATTTTATTTGCAATGAAAAAGTATAATGAACCCAGGTAAAATAATATTTTAAAGTAATCTATTTTATTTTTTTTTTCAATTAGGTGTATGTTATATTTCATTGCAAACAAATAATCTTTGATCGTATCACTATTAGAATTATAGAAATCTGAATATAAAATGTAATAAAAGTTTGTAGTTAGACAAATATAAAAAATTATTCACGTTCTAAATGTATTTATAAAAAACATTAATTTGTATTTATTATCCTTATATATTCTATATGTATTACTTTTTCTACATTACATACGTAATTTTGTCTTATATTAAAGATTAATACTCTTAAATTAAAGATAATTTTCTGATTAAACAAAAAATTTATTCTATTTTTTAAGAAGAGTAGTTTATCAGTTTATCTGATATTGAGTGTGATTGTTGAAATTCCAATGAGAGACGATAACATTTGTGGAGTTTAATATAAAAAACTCAAATTACCATTAAACTTAAACTTCAAAAGCATATTATTTTGAATATTCCTTTCAGTTAGAAGTTATGTACCGTACAATGTTTCTAACACATATAAAAAAAAAACTCTCTACATATCAAAAAAAAAATTTTTTTGTAAAAAAAGAAACAAATTAAACTTTACAAATTAATTGTCAAAATAAAAAATTATCATTTATCAATGTTAACAAAAAAAAAATTGTGTACCAATTAAATTTTTAAAATTTTACGATATACTTAAATTTCAAATAGTTATAATGTATCATATGGCTAAGCTGATATCTAATATCTTTATGAAATTAATATTTTTTTCAATATGTATATCAATTAAAATAAAATCAAATTTTTGTAAAAAAGATTATTTTTTGCACTTAAAATAAAAATAAAAAAAAAATTCAATTGAGTATACTCACACTTACAACATTATAAAAACTAAGTAAAGTAATACTTGAGGCAACCAACCTGTAACATCAAATAAAAATAAAAATTAAATATATAGTATAAATGTAATAAATAAACAAAGATATATAAAATATGTATCTCTAAAATAAAAAAAGACAATGAAAAATAAAGAGTAATGATGGATTTATCATGCCATAAATGGATCACAAAAAAATAATTACTGTAGAAATTATAATAAAAACTCCTATCTCTCTTCTTTTCTTACAAATAGCATTTGCAAATCTATTAAACTAAAGAGAGATAAAATTGCACACTTATTACACACGTTCATGGGTCGTATGCGCGCACCAAAAGATCCACAAGCTCGAGCAGTTCACATCACATTCTAGACTATTCCGCATTCTATTCCCCCACTATACTTCCTTAATTTTGTATGACCACTGCTGTTTCGCTTACTGGGAAGAAAGAAAAAAAGATTAAGTGCGAAAGGGCGTGAGTATGGCAGCGGGATGATGGAAGGGGTTATAAAAGGAGAGTGGATGGAAAAGTCGACTCTCAGCGACTGTGCACTTACAAAGCTTTTCTCGTCCGCACGAGGAATCGCCACATGTACAGTAGCTATGAGAGATGAAATTAATGAGTTTATATGTAATAAATCATACGCATAAACCCTTAACATGAATTTTGCGATGTAGTACAACATCATTTGATTATAATTAATACAGTTTCCAGATTCCTCAGTATTTGATATTTGTCTAACTATGCATATATATTCTTCCTTTCATTTGATGTTCACTTATTATGTGACATAAATATAAAAATCTTGTGTTCCACAAAATTAAAAAAAACCTGCATGTATAATTAGATTAATAGTGGTTTGAATTTGAATTCAATATATGTGTACTTAATATAAATATTTATTTATGCTCGAATTGTAAGTCAGGCCACAGTTGAATTGAATATTTGATACAAAAAAAACTTTAATGAGTTTTCTTTAAAATGCTATAAAAGACATAATACATATTTAATGATGTGCTTTTTTATAAAATCTAACACTTAGCTTTGTAATACACGGAAGAAGCTTGATAAATAATAAATGAGAAATATATCACGTTTCTTAAAACCTTAAAATGGTATCTTAAAATTTTAATAATTTCGATAAAAAATTTTTACATAATATTTAAAAAATGAAAAAAATGGAAAAAATTTATGTTTTGTGTATTAATTGTGAAAACGAAAAATCTATAGATGATCTGGAATTAATCATTATAATTTAGTATTGAAAATCTACTTAAGTGATATTATAATGTCTTCGTTCTAAAAAATATAATCATTACCTTCAAAGATATGTAAAACGAAGAATATTTAAAATGACCTACAAATCATATTTCCTTATTAATTTTTAAACATATTTTTTAAATATAATAAATTTTTAATATTCATTAATTTTTTAAAAATTTAATATTTAAAAATTAATAAATTGATTGAAATTTTTAATCTATAACCTATCGAGTATAATTATTTTTGAATAAGAAATACATTTAATTTTAAGATGTGATTACAAAATCATTTTATTGTATACATTATATGAAAGTTTAATGTACTTTCTAAAAATATTTAAAAACAAATTTATAATAAACATTTGTAATTTTTTTACATCCAATGAAATAGCAGTGCAAAAAATACATTTTTTAATATAAGGTTTTGATTTACATATCATATATAAAAACAGGTTTTAATTAATACAACCTATTATAAAATAACGCTAACTAATTGCAAGTATGTATTACTGAAAACACCCCTTATAATGTCAAATTTAATTAAAAAAAGAAATTATTTGAGAGTTAATAGACATAATCTAAAGATCAAATCTGATATGACGCCATTATCAATAGTATCTTGTAGAACACCGTTTCATTTTTGTATGACACAAGTCATAAGTAAAATGATTTATATTTACACGTTTATATAACCTACGACCTTGGGATCAACCACTTAAATGCATAGTCCAGATCGACTTTTTCCCGTATATAAACCAGACATACAGTTAATGTTATCGATCTCATATTGGTTTTCTCCCTATCCTTGTTTGTCTGCATCTCCACCCTCTCATTCTCTTTTTATCTGCTTACCTCCTTTTTTCTCTCTCGCAAGGACAACATTAATTACATCGGTTTCAACCTTGACATCGAGAGCAACATCTAACAACAATAATTAACTTGACAATATTTACCGAGCTTCGTATCTGCAGATGCATGCATACAAACAACGAAATCATTCCGAGTGCGAGTCTCATTTTTGTAATTTTTTCAATCGTATCAAATTATTTATACAAAGTTTTCGTTTATTTTTATTCAAGCAATTAGTGAAGTTAGAAACCTGATTAAATGTATCAATCAAAGTTAGTGATATTCAAGTAATCATGAATTCATACTTTTGTATTATTCTGGAATCAAAAAGTACCATTAAACATAAATAAACAAGATTTTTTGTTTTTCATCATATTTAGCCACATAATGTGTTTTTTCAAAATTTACACATATAAAACTATATATGTAAAAATTAAATAAGTTAGTAGTGTAATATTAAATGTAAAATTTTTAAAAAAGTCTGAATTTTACTCAAAATAAGATTTGATATAATATATGAATAAATATATTGCCGATTTTGACAACAACAATATTTACACTTCAATAATTTTATGAAGCATCTAGTATTACAAATCAATGAATATTATTTAATTATGTATTAAAATGGTTTTACAAGGTAAAGTTAAAATAATTACCTCAGTTAAACAGTTCAATAAGCCGTTAAAAGCATTTGAAAGATTTCATCTACAATTAATAATATTTTTTAATCATGCAAAAGTATTTTGCAAAAGTATTTTGCAAAACCTTTATGATGATCAAAAAAATTTTAACGATGATATTATATGAAGATGCTTTTAATTTAAATACTTTTATATCAAATAGCTTTTAAATAATATCTAGACTCATGAAGAACGGTTTTTATCAAAGATTTTTTATTAGTTTAGTAAGCAAGTTTAATTAATACTCCCACACTTTACTGTAGTGCAATATTAATTAACAAGCCTTTGAACTTTTCAATATTTTCTATTTTATATAATAAAATATATCTTCTTTTCTTAGCTGACAAAAATTAAACAATAAGAATAAAATTTGTTAAAAAAAGTTTAGTAATTCTCTTCATTCAAAATTTTAACAAAAACTACAATCGTCTCTTATGCTAACTTCCGAAAAAAGTATGACGCTAAATTGCATTGAACTTCTATTATTTACAACACATATATTAAATTAAGTCTAAGTAAAAATGTACGGTTAATTATGTAGTCAAACATTTGAATAATTAGAATTTAACTTTGATAAGTGTTTTGGTGTCTTGACAATGATAACTGGACCACCATTCCTTAACATCAAATGAGTGAAGGATTTCTAGCGTGTAGCTATGAAACACGCCTACTTTTTAAAGGTAAAACTATAAAGTATGAGCACTATCAGTTTATTACACTATCCCCCCCTCTCAACATCTACAAACACGTGCATGCACAAACATATCCCTTATAACTCATTGTCAACTTATCAAGAAAATCGCAATGTATGCAATGTATGCTCACTCGATAAGACGCTCGAGAAAAAGGAGAAGCAAACGGCAAAATCGCTTATATTTGCAAAAACCTTGTGTGAGGCATTACTTATAGGCTAAGCGTATAACGAATGCCAACGCCCACTAGATTATCGATTTTCTCGCATACTAAACTACATGCATTAAAAAAAGAAGAAAAAAGCATCCAAGTTACGCACCAGAATAAAATTTTTCATTTCCATATAACTATCTACAACATCAGTGATATCATCTGTATTATTTCTTAAATTAAGTTTAAGGTAATTTTGTAAGTTATTAGTAATACTCACTATAAATTTAAGCTATTTAAATTGACCATTCGTACACATTGTACATTATTTATATACATAATTTTATAAAAAAGATTGTAATCTATTTTATTATTATTCTGGAATATTTTTGCAAAATAATTTTGTTTATTTCAAACAGATCATACTTTATTAAAAGTTGTTTAAAATATTTAAAACATAATTAAAAATGTTTATAATTGATGTTTTTTAAATTATGAAAATTCAGCATTGTTCACTTTGATAAAATTAACTTATGTTTATTGTTAAAAAAGAGTACAATTTTAAGGTATTTACAGTTCTGATTAAAAGATATTTACATTTTGTTAATTTGATTGTGTATATATACATTTCTGCGCATGCAAATGTGTGCCTATTCATAGTGTATATTTGTCTAAACGTGCTTGTGTGTAATTTTGGAAATTGAACGGTCAAAGTCACTTTGAAATTAAAGTATTTATTTTTTGAAGTCAAGGTAGTATTTTTTATTACTAATACTAAAAATTCATAATGTCTAACATAATAATCTTGTTATAATATTAATCCTCCTTACAGTGAAATTTCAAAGATTCCTAATCCTGACTTACAAGCAAAGTGCGCTTTTAGAAAATGAAAATAATAAATGATAAATAATCATAATTTGTATAAAAAAATATTTTCATATACATCAACTTATTGATAATATATATAAAAAAATGTATTGTTTTTTAGGTTAAAAATTTTCAAATAACAAGTTTTTCACTTTACCAATTTATAACACTAAAAGTTAAAATAAAAATATGAATTGATCAGTACAATACAAGCTATAATATTATTAATAAGTCGTTTTTAATAACTTTTTTTATTGTTTTTTTACAACTGATGTATATTGATTTGGTTTTATATTTTATCCCCAGAAATCGCAAGATCATTAATCATGTTCACACAGATAATTGAATGAGTGTCCAAGACAATAGTGGTGAGGTTTCAGAAAATTTGGATAACCTGCAAAAATTTTTTAACAAATCTGGGATGATGCAAAAAATATAAGCTCTGAGGGTTTCGAGGCTGCGCTTCGCCAGAAGTTAATTTTTGCTTCGCAAGCTTCTTTGTATCGTATTCAGGAATTACGAAGTCGCTCGGTCATATTAGAAAGTCAGTCCTCAGCGGCTCTCCATACTGCAGTAACGTTGAAGCAGAGCAAGGGGCCCTCATTCTTAAACCAAACACCGATAGCAATCTTGTTTCTTAGCCTATATCCGCCTTTGCATCCTTGTGCAATAATTTCGAAAGCTGTCCTCTAAGAGATTTATATGCGACCCCAGGATCTTTCGCCCCGAATTCACCACCGCCCAATTTTTTTTTGTGATTTGTCTCCCAATTTTGTTTGCAAAAATAAAAAAATTCGGTTATATACGCACTTATGCAAATACACACGAATACTCTGCATTTCTCGAACTTTTTATTGCTGAGAACTACTCAAACTTAATGTTTTTTGCAATCTTATCATGGATTACCTTTCAATTAGAGAATTTCTTCGGCTATTCTATGAAAATCCTGCATCAAAAATTTCTTAACTAGTTATAGGGTGTTCAATTCCTTAATTAAAAATTCCCAGAACAATTATATACATAGTAAAGATTTAATTTATTGATAATTCTTAAAGGAACAAATTTTTGAAACAAAAATTTGAATGTAATAAAAAATTGAAATTAACTAATGATTCAATCGAGACTCTTCTGTCCGACGTATGAAATTTTTAGTATAATAGTTCATGCGAGTCGTGTGGTTTTATTCTAACTTCTTTTTTCCTTTGTATTTTAAAAATACTTGAATTTTTTTGTTCCCACTAAACTATACAACCTATATACTTTCAGATCATTATATTGATGCATCTCAATAAACATCCTATATCATTGCACCCGTGTGTTGAAAATTTTTTTCGGTTTTTTTTTCTTTAATAAATAAAATTCCCCTTGTACAGTGCTTCATGTACTTTCAAAAAACTGTCATCATTCGACAATACGGAATTATGAATAGAACCGTACGCAATGCACTCTATGGAGTGCATTTGGACAATTTTAAATGTATACGTTTTTATAGTACACGTCATATTGATATATAATGTATATAAACATGTTATACCAAGTTTGTTTACTCACGCAACGTGATTTTTGCTATTTTAATAGCTTCAGTTAGTATCTATTATTGAAAACAGTGGTCTCATGCACACAAGTCCATACATGTAAAGAAACTGTAAACCCCACTTTTAAGTTATTCCATTTGAATTCATACTTAAAAAGAAACATTTTTATTTTAAACGAAACCTTTTTTTTATTAAAAACTATTTTTTTGTAGCATAAAATAATTCTAAAATATTTAATAGGCTATATATAAGAATTTCCATACTAATCAGTATATTTGTTACTCAAAATCAAAAAATGATTCAAAAACACAAATTGTAATTAAATTAAAAAATTGGAGAAAATTATGTAACCTATGTAATATACAATCCTTTTATCTGCACCAAAATGATTCAGCACTTTTACTTATATACAATTTGTATAAATGAGATATAATTTATAATAGAAATATCGATCAAGAATCATCAAGTCTTTCAGAATAATCATTTAGTTTCACTCGATTCCATTTTAATTTTGCATTAATTTTCATGCACAAAATAAACAAAGAACATTGGATATCAAATTTAGGAAATAACGATTTTTTATTTTTTTCTTGTTTTTATAATAAAACGTTACCAGAACAGAAAGTGGGCTGCGCACAACTATTAACGAAATTTGTTAATAAAATAAAAATTACCACACGCAAAACTGATTAATACATACTATTTACTGCACATATGTGTATCTAATTTTTTATTAGTAATTTTCAGTGTCCTACAAAAAATCTTTGTAACTTTTTAATCAATTAATTATCATGTATAAATTTATAATTCAGATGAAATACAAATATAACAAATACCATATTCATGATTACGTTTTTTTAACATAGAGTATTCTGTTGTGCAAAGACTAAAGTTTTACATACATTTGCGTATGTATATATTTAGAAATACTCACCTATGTCTCTTCAGCTTTGCGAAGAGATACCGTTAAGGTATAGAACGCAGAAATGCCTTTTTCACGACACACGAACGTCGGGCTTAAAGTACGTTCTTTCTACAGCTAAGCCAACCAACGAGTCTAAAATAATTCTGCATACATTTACACCACTTCTGTGTCTATACACGTATTAATTCTATATAAGCGTAATATTTTTAATGATTTAAAAATATAAATTAAAAATTCGGGCCGAAAACGAGAAAAATAATAAGTATATAAATTGAAGCTCAGCTTTAGCTATTTCTTCTACTTCAGTAAAAAGCCACCATTATGTACATATCAATTTCATTTTTTATCTTTATATAACATTATTTAACCTTTTTTAATCGTTACTTTTATTTATAGAAATATTATTAATAATTAGTAAATATTTTAAGAATACATGTATGTAGTTATCCAAAAGTATACAATTGTGACTTAGGTGTCATGTTAATTTAAAACTATTCTACTTTTATTAAATTAACATTATTTTATATTCATTAAAATGAACATAAATATAATGTTCTTTTTTATTTCATGTTTAATTCTTTAATGAAGAACTTTTATTCCATAATTGAATTCCATACAAAAATTACACAACACGATTTATATATTGATTTATTTCTGAAAATGCATATATAATGTTTCAGAGCTTACAAGTAACGACGTAATGCATATACATAAGTCATAAGTTGTATGGATTTTCGTTGACAATAGTTTTCGATATCTTATATTTTCTGGTGTACGTACACGAACAAAAATTTTTAAGTTTCATTTTTTGTAATTTTATTTTCATGGTTGCATGATCTTCAAGCTTTTTAAATAAAATATGTTTTTGTAAGAATAAATTCATTGAGAAAGTAGACGATTTTAATTTAATAGTCTTTAAGATATATTGAAGATATTTTAAAGTTTTATTATTTACATAATATCAATTTAATTAATAATATATACTTTTAATATAATATTACGTTACTCAAAATAACTTATAATACTATGAAGTTGCTCGTACAAAACAATTGAATTATATTTACAAAATACATTAAAACATAATCTTATTTCTCTATTTATACTGAAACACAAAGCATATTACTAGTTCATAGTACTGGTATTTAATGATAATTTTAGTAATTCAATGTGATACTTTAGTTATACGACAAAATGGAATGATTACACATAGTACAGAATTTTCAAATTGCAAAAATCACAGAAAAATTTTTTTTAAAAAAATAATTATAAAAGAATAAGAATTTACAAAATTTTATTTTTTTGTATATGTATTAGCATAGAGTCTATCATTTTTAAAAATTACTAGAAAAAAAATTTTATTGATAAAATTCTAGCTACACAAGATTAACATGCATTTGTAATCATTATTTTATTTGAAAATTTTTTCAAGAAAACATTAAATTAGTATCATATGACAATTAATTCAATGGATAACGGATTAAGAATCCTTAAGTAATATTTATATTCAAATTTTGTGACAGAAGAATGTCATTTGAATCTAATGCATAATTTTATTTTAACTTTGGATTTTGTTGTTTTGTATATTTTTTCAATGCTCTTCAACCCTGTATCTGAAAAAGGACATATCAAACCATACATGTATAATGCAGAACTCACGCACCTCATTGCTTATGCTATATCAAGGACCTACTTCAGAGTTGTTATTGATACAGCTTTTGGACTTCAGACAATTATTAAAAATTTTTAATGTGTTTAATAAAATATGCACCTAATTTCTATAATCGCTGGAAAATTATATGTTTATCAGAGCACACGACCAGATCAAGTCAACGAAAATATGTACTTAACCTTTTTTACCATTTTTCATTTCTAAAGGTCCTAAATACTGTTCTGTTTTCACAAAAGAGAATGAAAGAAAGAAAAAGATAGAATGAGTTTAAAAGTACTTATTAAAGAGTGTAAATGGAAAAAAAACAAAAACAATACTGAATCGATAATTAAATTTACTATATAAAACGCTTATATTCGATTTATCTATCTACCAATTTCTTGTTAAGCACCGAACAAATTCCGTGTCAAAAATCAATCCAATTCGCATTTGTAAGAAGTCAATTCAAATTATTTTTTATAAATATTTTATTTTTTTAAATAAATTTTGAAACATTAATTCATTTTTAATTTAATTAAAAGATTTAATGATATTTTATTATGTGATTAAATAATTTTTAAAAAAGTCTCGTTAACAGATTGGTAGAAAAAGAGAAAGAGATTGCCAAAAAAAGGAGATCAAATGAGCAAGGGAAAGTGGATGGTAGATATAGTCAAAGAATAAAATTGAAAAGAGAAAGAAAGAATTAAAGAAATAATCGCTCACGACAATGGAATTGTAAGCAATTTCCTGTATGCTATTCAGTCTCATTTAACACGGGGGAAAATGGGGTACGTTATCTAGAACATTTATTAAAAACTATAAATTAGAAAAAATATATCATTAAAAAAATTCAACACATTTCAATTTGTAATGTTAAATTCTCGAATCAAAATTTTTCTTGATAATATTGTTATGATTACGTATATAATATATATATAAATATATATATATAATTTATAAATACTGGATAGATACCATTATGATTTAACAATGTTGAAAATGACATATAATTTCATACTTATTATTGCACCAGCTACTACATTGATACAAGGAGTTTCAATTCACATACATATACTTTTTAAAAATTATTAATTCCTATTACTTTGGCTACTAATCAATTTACAAATAAAATCAATTACATATGAAGCTATATTTTTAACCAATCTTATTATATAACTAATTACAATGACTTTATTTTAAACAGATTATGAAAATTAGGATGCAATACTATATTTATTGTCAATTATATTAATTTCTTTTTAAAAATCTTCAAAACTTTTGGAACTTATACATTAAAGATGCAAATTATAAAGTAACCATAAAAACTTTATTATAAATTTTAACATGTTTTTTTTAATCATTTGAATAATGTTGAACAATGAAACGTACAATATCTATGCATAAATTATTTAAACTATTTTATTTATTTTAATAGTCTTTATTTTGTTAAAATTTTTTTTATTTTAGTTAAATTTTATTATTTTAGTTAAAAGAATTATAACGGGTATTGAAGGTGTAAAGTGCTTTTATATTTACATTCCTATTAATATAAAAATTACATTTTTTAATAAAACTCACAGAAAACTATTCATTAATTTAACACAATCTTTATAAATTATTATAATATTTCTATGTGCGTGTATACGTGTGTATTTTTGTTAAAATTATAAAGATTGTAAATAAATTTAAATAGAATATATCATGCATAATTAAAAGTCTATGTACATTAGAAAAATGTCTCTTATTAATATAACAAATTATACACTATTTTAATGCTAATCTGATATTTGTTACATTTTGTGAAAAATATTATGAACAAAAAATTAATCGAATAAAAATTAAAAAAGTTTATAAGAATATTACTATGCTTAAGTTTTTCCTTCTCTCTGTCTCTTTATCTCTCTCTCTCACTCTCTCCTGTCTCTCTCTTGAGTGCTTCCAACGTAAGGAAAAACTGGATGCGAACAGGCTTAAACATAGAAAATTGGTGCGGGAGACTTTTCATGCTCTGCAAAGCACGTCATATATTCTTCCTGTCTTAAAAAAAATCTCAAATCATCATCATTGAACGAAGATCGACAAATTTGTACAGGATATAATCGCTCTTAATGTACGACGATCCACGTATTCGTATATATACAAATATGAATGTATACTCCGTCACGCATGGTATACTTGTTCAGTACATCAACCATAATGATGCCATTAGGTACCTAGTCCATAAACAAGCCCAAGTAATTATACTCTTTGCGCTACCGATTTGTACTTAATCATCAATTTACAATTCCTGATACAATAATTCTAATAAAATATATTACTTTGCGTTTTACATTACGTTATGCATTTATATCTGTCAGTAGAACAAGCATTTTCACATATGCAAGCTAAGCAAGAAAAAGTTAAAATATTTTTTCCAAAAAGTCTATGAAATCTAATGAAAATTCTTTTTGCTAAATGAATACAACTAGTACAAGTTTGTTATCGAATTTTTAAGTAGGCAAAAAAAATCAATTAGCATTTATCATAATATTTTGTCACTTGCTGAGAATTTGATGTACTTGCGTTAGGAGTCGATTTGCGCATTCAATGGTTTTTAAATATTTTTCGAAACATTTCCGCACAATAGAGGAACAACTGTAGCAGGAACAATTATGCCCTTCTATTGCCCTGTTGTGGCATTTAATGACTCTGCTTTAGCTCTCTAAAAACTATTAAACGTGTGTCCTGCTAGGAGGAAGAGGAAGTGACTGATAGACGCACAGGGTCTTTTGTAACTAATTTTGCGAGTAAATTGTCTGTAACATGACTCGGTTGCTCTCTCCTTTGGACGCATATTCTACGTCAACACAAACACGTATATATATTCTCTAGCGATCTACCAAGGAGTAGATGATTATTCCTTCACTAATCCGATTATGTACCAAAAACACATCCTTATAGTATCCGGGATTTGTGCATATCTACATATACACACTTAAATCTGAGAGTTTCGCGAATAATAATATTCATTAATTCTTTGCAATGTAAGTTACTTTTCTTTATCAATAAAAAAAATACAATACTTAAGTAGTAAGTGTACTTTTATAGGTCTTAGTATGTAAATGGCACAGTCAATTTTTCTATTAACTTTATTAGCTGGTATGATATTCATTATTTTAAAATGTAATTATCCGACAACAGTATATTAACTTTACACCTAATTTTATGGATACGTATCTAAATATCTGTTTTACAGAGTTGTTTTAAAAATCGTAGTCAACATATGCAATTGGAATCTTGTTTTTTTTTTAATTTTATTACATATTTCATAAAAATCTTAACTTAATTTATCAGTTTATTGCATCGATTATTGATATATATTTCATTAAATACATCATTCAAACTTCATGTATTTTATTTTGATTTTCTTAATTTTTAGATAGTTTTTATATCTACTATATCTTAGTTTCATCATTACTTTAAAATAAAGAATATTAAATAAAAAATTTACGAATTATTTAAATAAAATATAGCCAATTAACAACTGTAGATTACTTTTAATACATAATTAGCTGTGTTTTACAATAAAATTGTTCATTAACTCTTGCATGTGAATAGTACTTGTAAAATTTTGAATCATCCAAATTGCTATTCTTCTGTATTACGTAGACAAATTCTTATAAATTGTTGCAATTGATTTAAAGATTGCATCTCAAATTTATATTATATACAATTTGTAACCAAGCATCAAATACTAATTTACAGTTTTTTTATTTTTTACAGAAAATTATTTTATATCATAATGTTTATTACAGCGAATAAAAATCACTTGTATACACATATGATTATACACAACATGAAACAACTATAATAAAATACTTTAAAGCGCTTTTGAACTTTTTTTCCCAAAATAATAAAAAAAAATCGTAATTAATACTTAAAATATAACAATTAGTTTAAAGTAAAATGCAATTGATTTCTATTAAATAGTAGAAAGATTTATTTATAAAATATTTTTTCAATATTAAAACTAAAGTACCCATGCTAGAGGTAAAAAATTAAAATTTTAAATTAGAACTCGTTTATGCAACTTGCATTTTAAAAAACTATAATATTTCTTATCTATAGAAAGAATAAAAATTTTTGTAAAAATATTATCACCGTTGTCTAACAGACTAATCAACTGTTGGAATCTTGCTTATCGGTCGTTAAACTCACTGGAGATTTCAAGTCGATATTCTTTCTTATATACTATGCACGACTTTTTTAACCTAAATAAAACCCACTTAAGCTGCTATAATCGTTACAAAAGTAAAGGATAATCCATTTCTTTTTGCAAACATGTCTTACTCTTGTACCTGTAATAGTCCAAATTGCTTATTTAAGGTACTGTTATTGTAGTTTTTCTACTTCCTTCTTTGAAAATTACTAAGCTTTTGCTGCAGTTTGCTGCTTTTGAATAATACAGATGAACAGTATGCATGAAAATGTATTATCTTAAGGTATCGGTTAGTCACTGCGAAATGATGCCTTCAAATTGATAAAGCGACACTTAAATAACGATAAAGTTATAAAGAGAAGAACAGAGAACAATATGAGGTGAACCGTGGAAACGATTTGTTGTCCAGTGGTAACTTTTACTATATTATTTCCCTCACTTATTGCGGATACCGATAATTATAAGTTTCCGGTTACCAATATTGCATTACGTGTGTCACTTGTGTATATTCGAAAAAGCGTCTCATATTCTCTCTCCTTCTTTTTTCTCTCTTTCTTCCTCTCTTATCCCTTTCCATTTCAAACTTACTCCGTTGTATAAGGGAGGGGGGAATTACAATAATTATCGATGAATGACGTTCGGAAATGAATTTCAAATGAATAAAGCACAGTTACATCTTGAATATTTTAGGTGTTCACATCGAGAATAAACGGAACGAATAAAGCTAAAATTAAATTTATTGTGAAATATATCAATTTTGTTGCAAAAATTATTATGATAATTGATAATATATTATAGAAGTGTAGCTTATTATATAAATATATATTGATAATTTAAAAAAAACTGATAACAAGAAATTATAATATTATAATATACTTATATAATATTGTTATTATAATACTTATAGCATAACCAGAAATTTGTTTTTATATTAAAAATGCTAAATTTGTTTTTTTTTTTAATTTATAATAATAAAATGTAGCCTAAAATATAAACATAGTAAATTATATTTCTAATCATAAATACATAATTCTACAGTTTATGTAAAATTTATGTGTAAATATATTCAATTAATTATCAAAATTATTAGGTCGCAAGATGCAATTGATCACAGATCTATATGTATATTTTTATGCGAAAGAGAGATTAATGTATTATGTTTCAAGAATTACATTCTGGTATTTTTAAATCTAGAGACTTTAATTAAAAAACATGCATAAATAATTTATAAAAAATTATACTGTCTTTATCGCTATGAAAATTAAGAAATGATTCTTTTTGAATTTTGAGTTGCGATAGTTTTGCTCTCGTTATTTTAATGTCGTTCTATTTTTTACTATTACTAGAATCGAATAGTAGCAGAAATTAAATTTATATGAAGAATTTAAGATCTTCGATTTTTTAGATCATTTTTTATTTCCTTTTTAGAATTCAATATTTTCATAAGAAAAAAATTATGGTTATACTGTTTATTTTAATTAAAAATAAGTATATAAATTTTTTATATTTAAGAAGAAAGTTAATGCATCTTTTCCATAATTAATTCTAAATTTTAAAATATAAAAAATTTTGTGAACATTATTTTGATCTACTAGACAATAAATTATGCATTAGATAATAAATATGTATTAGTGAATAAAAGACATTTTTATTGTATTTTATACATTTCGAATGCTAAACATCGAAAATAGTACAGCAAATATTTATTGTATTTAAGTATAATTTAATTTAAAAAATAATTCTTAAAAACATAATTGCTTTATACAATATTATAAAAAAGAAAAAATCATAAAAAAGTTAAAAGTTCATCTATTAAAGTGTAAATATACTTTGCTACTCTTTTTTAACAACACACTTCTTTATATTTTTTTATTACCTTTTGAATAAAAGTTAGTGTAATGTAAGTTAGTGTAAGCCAAACGATTGATTAAACGTGATATTTTATTATTGTGGATAATAATTTCATAAAGTTATGAATGTTTATTTTATAATAATTAAGGCCAATAATCATAAAAAAATTCAAATTAAATAACAAATATGATTTTTTGTTCGCTTTTTTTACTTTAATATTATCAAGAACTTAGTACTTTTAAAAATACCGTTATATTAAAAGAGCGTGTTTAAATATATAATTGTGTTATTAGAAATATTTAATTTTCAGTTTGATAAGTATATAAATATATAGATAATATTAGTATGACTTTTTGTCATTTGTGAATATAACATGATCCGCGGTTCGAGTTTCGATTCTTCGATCTCTCAAATGATCATTGATAGCCTACCCTCCAAGTCGAGTTTCATCAGTGAAAAAAGAAGATCACCTGCATCTGCAGCCACGAATAGTCAACATAGGCCGGTGCAGTGTGTCCTGACTGACCCAATTGCCAAGGATGACTCTCCTGGGGTTCTAGTAATCCCACCAGCCCCTGGGCATCGGTATTACTAACGGGTGTCGTGCGCTCGGGCACTATCTGGTCCGTGTAATGTTCGTAACTGGTCCCGAACGTCTGTTGCTGCAGTATGAGCACCGCCGGTGCCGCCGACACCTGCTGCTGTTGTTCATCATTTTGATGGTGGTGCTGTTGCTGCTGCTGTTGTTGCTGTTGGGCGATTTGGACACCGCCGCCGCCTGATAGGCAGCATACGCTCGCCTCCATGCGGCCCCAATAGCTAGGGCCCGGCGGTGACTCGTCTTTCTTTTCGTCGCTATAAAATAGTTGCTCGTCGCTGCACAAGAGTCTGGAACCAGAGCTTCTGCTGGGTCTCCTGGTTTGGAGGGCGCCCGCCCACCGAAGCATTCAAGCAAGCTTCACGACGGGAGATACTCCCCCTTGGAACCTTAGTGTTTAGATTGGTGACGATTCTGGTAGGCATTCTCCCGCGCCTGGGCGCCGTCCATGCCCTATAATACCTTATCTTTTAACAAGGCTCTCAAGTGTTCCGAGGAAAAACACTCTTAAGAGATCGGATGTGCGCTCGGAGTAAAACTACGAGTCACGCACGCGCGCACACGACAGACTTCAAGACCACGGTTCAGCGTTAACTGGTTAACATTGCTGTGAGTGGACTCGGGGGGCCTCTATGATCACGCCCCACCGGCCGCGCGCGCCGCCTCCCACCAGAGCAATTCACTCTATTCACTCTCTATCTCTTTCTCATTTTCTCTTTCTATCTACTTATACACATCGCTAATTCCACTTCTATCTTTACTTTTACCTCTACCACACTATCTTTGTTTTTTCGATTTTAACGAGCGCGTGTATTCGTGCCATTGTGCGTGGGCGCCAACGTTTCCGCTTCCAGGACGCGCGCGCCAGGGGTCCATAAGATAGAATGGGATCCATTCATGAGGATTTCAATGTGTTGCTTCTGCAGCAAGAACAAGATGCAATTAGATGGACGTTGAACGCATGTTGGATTCATTGGAAATATTCTGCAGAATACTAATTAGCATTTGCGGTACTTAAATTTTATATAAGCACTCATTATGTTATTATCAATGAATTTTAGTTTAATAATTTAAAATATCAAAATTTTATAACACACATAAGGCAAGCATTTTTTTACCTTTCATTATAATTAACATTAAAATGATAAATAATTTCCATTGTATTCTGCACATCTTATTCTTAAAATCTAAAATACAGTTCATACAGCTAGATTTTCATACAGCTAGATGTTCATACAGCAAGAAGATTGTCATATAAATTATTCATTCTAAAGAAAATGTTTTTGTAAAAATTATGTTACATTATTAAAAAAAAAATAGCTATTGATAAATGTACTGATATAAGTAAAGTTACTGAAGCTACTTAATAATTAGAAACTCTGTAAATTATTGATGTCACTTACTAAATTTAATAATTTAAAAAATATTTGGATTCAGATTGTGCTGAAAAACTATATTATATTTGTGATTAACGAATTAAAAAAAATTGTTTTTGAGTAATAAACATCAGACATATTTATAAAATATATAAAAGATGCTCACACAAATTTAAAAAAGCAATGTGTAGCTTTCTTAATTTTATCGATTGCATCTACCTAACAATAGTTCATTGCTATTTATTTGTATTTATATCAGTAATTAAAAGCAAAGAGGATAAATTATAAAAAGCTTTAAATGTACCAAGTAATGCTTTAGTTTAACGTTATTTAAAAAGAAACCATCAATTACAGTTTTTTATATATATAGGTACAGATTCTAATTACAATCGTAAATTTATAGTGAAAGAAATAAAAAATCATTTCGACGAAAATCATAATCAATAGTAAACAAATTAGCCAATAATAAACTTTTTTAATCACTGTAAAATATTTATTCATTAAAGTAAAACTGTAAATTTTTTAAAAAACAAAAACTTTCATTTCTAAATATTAAAATTATTCAGTGGTTAAATGTTATAATCTAAAATAATATATATTTTTACATTTGCTAATAGCATTTAGCAATATTTTTTATGTATTAGTCTTTTTTGTATTAAATTTATTAATCAATAAACAACAAAATATCATTATATCTATTAAAAATTTATAAATACAATAGCTAACGATGTTAAAAAACGTGATTCGTGTTTATTACACCTTTTAAAATATTCTGGATAATTAAATTGGATAGAAATATGATACATGATATGCATTTATAATTCAGAACCATGTAACACATAAATAAAAAAATAATTTAAAGCTCATCAGCAACGTAAACTATCAGTATTTAAAGCTATCAAACGGTAAGACATTGTATTGGTTCTTAAACTCTCTTTTTCCCCTTCGTTTTTCTTTTAAATTCAAAATACTCATACACAATGAAACGATATTTATATATTTGATAAACACAAGCCTACAATAAATGATCATATTGATAATAAATATGAATAATAAATATGAAATATGGATTTTTTTAAGGTAGTGAAAAAAATTTGGCTACGTTTTTTACGTATTAATGACCATTTCGTATTGCAAACCGCATGAAGAACAATAACACAAATTCAAATTAAAAAATGTTTCGATTTCACTATGCCAGTGAGCATCAACAAAGTTTGAGTTGAAAACCATATTTAAATTATTACTTGAGAAAATTTTTTTTACTTCCTTTTCTTTTTAATATACTTAATAACTCAATAATTGCTCTATTGCATACGTTTTTCCTTTATCATGATTGTTATTCTTACTATACTTTAGGCTTTCTTTGTGCCTGTATTAAAAATGATTGATAGTGTACAATTATTATAATGAAAAAAATAAGCTGATAATTCTATAAGATTTTTTTTATTATTATAGCATTTATACTTTTTGTATTCATGTATTCTCATTATTACATTCAAATAACTAAATTTATATATTATTATAATATTATACATTAGTTTATACATAAACTAGTTTTTGCTAATGATTATGATTTATTATTATTTTTTAAGAATTTCAGTAAATTGTAGATAAATCTTTGTTACTAAACCTCAGCTACTGCAAATGATAGAAGTCCTGGATGCCAAATACTTCAATAAATATATATAAATGTAAATATTTTTTTACCTATGATCATTTATTTAGTTGTATAATAGTAATGAGACTGAATTTAATTTGGCAAATGATGAAAAATGATATTGGTTGTTAAGCATTAATTTATTAATATTTCTTTGATAAGCGAAATATTATTTTTTTATATAATACAAAATAGTAATTTCTTTCATTCATAGTGAGTGATGTGCAAGATTTACAATAATTTTCTGACAATTTACTAACATAATAAGGACGGTAATGCATTTAATTAAAATGCATCTATTAAATCTTTAAAAATCTCTGGTACTTACATTAGCATACCGATTCAACTACAAATCAAATTTTCATTGCATGCGAATTAATTGTCATAATCTGAAGCTCTTGGTTATTATACGTTACGGTTGCAAATTAATTATAATTATTTAGTTGATATTTATTTGACGCGATTACCATACTGTATACTGCACAACTCTGCGTCTGTATTTGCATAAACGGATTACGTGTAAGATTTTCTCTATTGGAATAAAAAACCGATTAACTGACAGAAAATTTTTCGCAAGATCTGAATATTACTTTTTCGCCAACATTGTTCTCCTGCCAGGAGGTTAGAATTCGGATCAGTTGGAGTAAAAAGAGCAACATATTGGCGGAGGTATAAAACTAGTGTTACAGTGGAGAAATGTGTTAGGGAGAGCTATGATTGTGTATACATAATAAACTTTTGAGAGGAGTTAGGCAGGTAAAAGGAAAATAAAATGTAAAAGGCAGTACATAGTAAAGAGGTTAGGTAGATCGAGGAAGACTACAAGCTCTGAGGCAGAGTCTACAGAAGCATCGGGTGAAGACAAGAGGAAGCAATTGAGAATACGACAGTTAGGACAAAAGCAAAGATAGGAAGGGCGGAAGAAGTAACATTTTTTAATAAAGGCACTAGAAAAAAAAGCTCGGATTCAGATACATTGTAGAAAAACTAGTAAGAAGACTGTATAACGACGTGAGGAAAGATTTTATTAAAAAAGGAAAAGAGAGAAAGAAGGAAAGAGCAGGCTGGGAACAAGATAAGAAATTAAAATACAGAAGTGAATGAAATGAGAGTGTGAGAAAGAAAAATAATATTGTGATTAAAGGGGTGGAATGGAAGGAAGATGATAGCATATCAATTAAAATGAAAGTCCGAGAGCTTCTAAAAAGTGAAGTAAATGAGGAAATGAATATTAAAGAGGCGGCTGTCCTTAGCTGGCCGCTTAGTGAAACTAAAGGACTAGGAAATAAAGATGAAGATCATGAATATTAAAAAGAAATCTGAATAAACGATGATATAAAAATAAAAGAAAGGGAAATTATGTGAAAAAGAAAGTATTTGAAGAGAGGGTGAATGGAAATATAGCAAGAACGGAGTATTTAAAAAAGTGTGTAAAGAGTAATGAAAAGTTTTGGATGTGAATGTAGGGGAGTTTGTGGAAAAATGAAAAGAAAAGATGAATAGGAAAGGCCATTATAGAAAAATGGAAGTAGTAAAGAAGTGTTAAATGGGCTGCGTTGGAGTGTGGCGGATTTAAAAATAAGGAAAAGGACTTATAAGATTGTATCACAATTTTTTACATATTAGGCATGAAACTGAAAGCTTAAAGGGATTTTACCGTCAGAATTTATTTGGAGATGTAATAGAGCTGTGAGGAAAAGCAAGAAAGGATGAGCTAAGGGAGGGACGAGAGTAAAACAAAGGATAATAGAAGTCAATTATGAGGTATGGAGTGAAACATTAGTATATAAAACGGTGAGATTAAATAAAAAAAATGGAGTATGGTACCGGTATACTGTCGAGGGACGGAACAAGTTTTTAAAGTTATAGAGAATGGAATAGATGAAGTGGAGTAGAAGGCGAATGTATTAGGACGTAACTGTAACGCAAGAATAGGTGAAAGAGGACAAGTTGTAAGATTGGAAAAGAATGAAACGACAAAGAGAATCAAGGAAAAAGACAAAATAGAAAATAAAGAAGGGATATACTTAATTAAAAAAATAGAAGAATAATGATGGGGAATTTTGATCGGAACAAAGGGGGAAAGAGGAGAATCAGGATCATTTGCCACTAGAGATCAATATAAAGCTGGATAACGGAACACAGGAGGGTGATAAGATAAAGAAAAAAAGGATGTTTACAGAAGGATGTAGTAAAAGAATAAATAGAGTGATGTAAGTCAGAATGTGACAGAATGGAGTGCCAAGAAGAGAGACTAGTAGAATTATAGAAGGAAATTATGAAGTCAATTTTAGAACCAGCTCTGATGAGAAAGAAAAAAGGAACTTTACTAAAAAGTAATAGAACCTAATAAAGGTAATAAACCTTTACTAAAGGTATATAGGAAAATATAAATGGGTGGATTGAGAATGAAAAAAAAAGAAAAGAGGCATGAGAAAATGTCTAAGAAGAAGATAAGCGGGGTAATAGAAAAGTAGGAAAAATTTTTATGGTAAAAATAAAAAAAGAGGTCTGGAAATATATCAACAATTTAAAAAACAGGATTGTGCAGCGGACATGAAAATCGATAAATAGGATAGGTTTTTTATGGACAAGTTCAAATAAAGAGAAGAAAGGTTAGAGGGGAGTAACTGGGAGAGACGTATACTGTTAAGGAGATTCAGTATTACGAATCAAGAAATGGAAAGAATTGTAGTAAATTTAAAACCTAAAAAGCATCAGGTTGAGAAAAAATAGAAGGTGAGTGCTAGTTGCATGATATAGCCGAGGTGAAAAGCGCTTTAGTCATGCTTTTCAACAAAATTTGGAAAAACGGGGCAATATCGAAAGAATAAAATGAAGGGGTGATCGTGCTTATATGTAAAAAAGGAGAAGCTGTAGGCCGGAAAAAGAATAGAATGGAGAGAGTTAGTTTTAGAAGTAGAATTAAAATATCTATATTACATGATGAAGACGGGAAAAGTGGATAAACATATTAAGAACAGCACAAAGAAAGTGATGGTTATAATAAAGATAGCTTGAGGTATATAAAGAATTTAAAAAGGGGCAAAAGTGAAACGGCTCATTGGAAAGGAAAAGAATATTCAGAAAATGTAAATTGGAAAAGGAGATCAAAGAGGCGTGAAATAAAAAACAAACGATAAGTCAAAAGGGTAATGGAAACGGTGATGAGGAGGTTAAAAATGCAGAAAAAAGACCAAGTAAAGGAGGGTAGTTATAATAAATGGTAAAGAGAAATGGTGTCTGAAGAGTTATAGTGTATCTCATAGGATGTCAAGAATAGGACAGTGATTGCCAGATACATATGTAGGAGTCAAGTGGGACCAAAAGAGCACTAAATATAGGTGGAGAAAAGACAGTACAGAATAAGCAAGATGAAGTTGGAAACATGAAGCTCATCATTGAAAGAGGTAGGATTCAAGGAAAATGCAGAAGAAACAAAAAAAATGCTGCTACGAAACCGGAGATGTTATGAAGAGAATGAACAGGATTTAGACAGAAAGAGAAAATTCGGAAAGAGGAATAAAGAAAAGCAAAATAGTTAAAGACATTGTACGATTGGATGATGCGAAAAAAATCAACACTAAAAAACATAACACATATGCTTTGTGATAAATTAATAAAATGATATAAAAATTATTAATAAAAAAAATAATAAATGAACGACTACATTATATATATATGTATAATAACGTATATGTATAATAAAGGCCTTTAAAACCAAAAAATGAGGAGTAATTTTCAATAAAAAAAATATTATTTTCCTAAAAATGCTTTTTTACGTTCATTTACGAACCCAGAAATAGGTATCCTGAACCTAATAAACGCCATATTGCGATAACTCTTTGAAATTCTGTCTAAATTAATTTCATAATATCTTACTCTACAATTATGCTTGATTTCCAACTCATATCCAACTCGTAACGCTTCTAGTATGTTTTTTTACACATTGCCGTTACTATTAGTCCAGCATTTGTCTTAGGATGAATTTATCCATTAAGTCTTTCGATAAAATAACTATGATATTCTATTTACGATAAAAACGAAAAATTACTAATACCATATTTTTATAACCACTTATCAATTTTATAATTTAAATTAATTGAATCAAATCGTTTACAATTGTACTTAATTAGTTTTATCAGTCAACTATGCTGATATTTGTGAAATAATATATGTTAAATCAGACGTATATATGGAACAAATCGATAACAATAAAAATTTCGATTAAAACAAAGTTAATAATCCTTAAAAGTCTCTTAAATGAAAATTTATAATTGAATTTCCAAATTTTAGAATCTTATTTTAATTGATCTATTCGACATTAAAACGAAATCACTTTAGCAACTTAAATATATTGATGTGATGCAGAATGGGAACTACCTAAACCAACAAAATGATCAGGAATATGTACTGTACACAATAACATCCTGATGCTTATTACACTTAAAATATAAAAACAAAAGAGGAAGAAAAAAAAGAAACAAAGTAAAGAATATTCTGTTACTTGGCCTTGTTAATTGTCGTGTAGTAAAATCAACAATATAGCGAAATAAATATATTATTTATAATTATCAAAATTTCACGTGTATTATATTATATTCATAGTAGAATAATACTTAAATTATGTTAAACGTAAATATCTTTCTGTACATTTTTTTAATTTATACTTTGTGAAAGAAATTCAATATTTAAAGTTATAAATTATAAATACAAGATAATATTGAACTAAAAAAAAAGTTTGATGCAACATTTTTAAAAATTAGAAAAGTACTGTTTTTTTAATTTTTTTTTTATAAAATCTCAACGGTTTAATTATGCATTTTTTAAATAAAATTAAATAGCCATCGTAACTGGATAAAATTTATTATATTGATTTAATATTTTTAAGTTAAAAAAATAAAGCAAGTAAAGGGAATATAATTATTAATTAAAAATGTAAAAACAATTTCACTTAAATTAAATTAAAATAATAAAAACGTGCTTTTTTACATAAATTGTTTTTTAAATTACAACATAAACTTCATAAAATAGATAAATTGTTTTTTAACTTTTTTAATTTTTTTAAATAATAAAAAAAAGATCAAAATAAAAATTTATAAATCTGAATAGTTCAAGACACTTATTTTCATTATTTTCTAAGCAAAAATAAACAAACTAAATTAAATTTATTTGATGTTCTATGAATTTGACATATGAATATGAAATTTTTAATTATTTCAATTCTTTACAATCATATGAAAGTAAAGTGTCTTAATTTTGGGTAACAAACATTTTAATAAAAATATATACATATTTATTATTTTAGCATTTTTCATTTTTTTTTCTTTTTACAATGATTATCATAATCAAATTATTATCACCAAAAGTAGTTTTTATACATTAATATATACATTTGTATATATTACATATAAAAGCATATTTTAAAACATGTCATTTTATAATTTAAATTATCTTATAATAAAAATGATATCTAAATCATGACATGGAAAAAATGTAGGGAAAAAATATAGACATATCAGGACAATACAAATAATGCAGAATTAGATTATAGTATTAAGTTATCTCAATATTAATGTAAATCTAATACATTAAAAAGACTGTGCTTTATTCTTTTTTTTTATTACAAACATCAAAATTGGAGAACATCTACTGTATATACTTGATACAATGGAATTAAATGACACTATAAATTTTATATATTGTACAATAAAAATTAAATGAAATGTAAGAACTAAGAAAATATAATCCATAGTTTGCTTGTGAATCATACACCAATTTTTATAGTTATTATCTCCACCAATCATATTTATATCTCATTCTGGAACTAATTCAATTTGATTTACAGTGTTAAAATTAACATTTAAGATACACTCATACAGATTTAAACCTTAATCCAGTCAGCAAGCATATGCCTAATACGAACCATCACATAAATATAAATTAATTAAATAATACAGAATTCGGATCTTCATCATCAAGTTGTTTTACATGCCTTAAAACATCTTTTTTAGTAATAACCCCCAACAAACGCCTAAAAATGTAAAGTAAATATACACATTTTAAGTACAAATTTTCAACAAGAAATATACATAAGTATGAAATATTGTAAGTAAAAAATATTTTCTTACTTCTAATTAATATATATTTGTAAATAAAAAGCGGTAAGTATTATATAAATGAAGCAAGCTGTGCATATTAAAGATAAGAAATTACTTACCCATTATGTGTAACAAGCACTTGTCGTAAGCCTAGCTTTCTAAACATATCAACAACAGTCTCCATTGGAGTCTGATCTGTAATAGTAATTGGAGCCATATCCAATATTTTCTTAAGCTTGAGTGAAGGATGTGCATGTGTTTGTAGATTATTACCACTTGTAAAAATTACAAGAGACTGTCTGCTTATCCCTTCCAACATTCGTTTTGCATTAGCTAGAGCCAAATTCAAATCTCTTCGTAAAACAAAACCAACAAGATACTGAGACTCCTTTGACACTATAACTGGGAAACCATTATGCTCAGTTTCCTTTAAAAGACTCTCAACATCTTCTACAGCCATAGAATCTTGAGTGAGTACGTGTAAAGTTTCATTCCGTCTATAGAAAATTAATTTTTTGATTTATCATAAATCAAATCTTTATTGAATTGAAATCTTTATTGAATTATAAAACAATATACTAATAGTAGTTTTTTAAATATGCTTTAATGTAATATAACTTATTTAATAATTTTCAATAAAAATTAATTATTTTTTTTATATACGGATATTAATTAAAAGATTTTAAAAGAAAAAATCATTTTTAATACAAATCTACTCATAAATTGATAACAATAATATAATTATATACTAACTTAGGTTGCATCACATCAGCTGCTAAGGTTGTATGTTGAAATTCATCCTTACTATCAAGAAAGGGATATCCATTAAGACCGATGTGAGCATCATAAATCCCTTGCTTGCCAAGAGCATCACCAACCCATTTGCTGGCCATTGCAGCTGCCATTAGTGGTACTATATAACGAACTCCACCTGTTAATTCAAACATGATCACTACAAGAGAAACTGTCATGCGTGTAACTCCTCCAAGTACTGCTGCTGCTCCAACTATAGCATATAATCCAGGAGTTATACAATCTTCGCCAGTTGAACATTCTTCACTAAACATCCATATGTGTGGATATTGATGGGCAAGTTGTTCCATACCAATTCCAACTATACGACCCACAATAGCACCAAGACACAAGGATGGTATGAAAAGACCACAAGGCACTTTCATACCAAAAGTAAATATGGTCATTATAAATTTAAAAATAAAAGCCAAAATGAGAAGGTAAACTGAATTAACATCAGCAAAGTTTCGTTGATAATCACTATTAAAAGAAATATTTAAAATTAGATTTCTTTAATTTCAATTTTAACTTTTAATAATTTAAAAATATTAATTGTCTAACCATAGCATATCTGTATCAGACACACCACATTTTCTAAATAATAAGTAGATGAGTTGGCTGGTACTCATTCTTGTATACAGATTAGGATAAGCAATGACAGCTGTAAGAACTGTTACAACTAATACCTCAGTTACTGGATATTGTCCAAGTTTTGATGATTTACGATACCGACACCAGCGAAGATTAGCTTTGATAAATAGTGTTCCAATGATCCCCTAGAAAGTTTACAAATTTAAAAAATTAATTTAAAAAATTTTAACAATTTTTATAGTTAATAAATTAATGTACTCCAATAATTCCAAGAATAATAAAAGGAATAAGTTCAAAAAATATCCATGGTTTGTTATATTCCACATAAAATAGAACAGAGTGTTTATTGCCAAATGGATTTATTGATCGCAAGACGAAAGCAGCTACAAGAGCACAGAAGAATGATCGCCATAATGTTTTAAGTGGAAAATAATAACTGACCTACAAATTTTCAATAACTTTAACCATATTAAAATGATAAATAATAATTACAAAAATTCGGTAAAATACTTCTTCTAAGCTAAACAGGACACCGCCTATAGGTGCTCCAAAAGCTACAGAAACTCCAGCTGCTGCCGCAGCTGATAGAATTTCTCTCTTTTTTGCTTCATTTCTGCCATATTTTGGAAATAAATAGGAAAAAATATTGCCAATGCAACATGCAATATGAACCATCGGACCCTCTTTTCCAAGACTTAAACCCGCTGATACAGAAAGTATAAGTCCTACAGATTTTATAATTAATGTCCATTTACCCAAGTAACCTCGGATAATAAATCCACTTAAAATTGTTTTAATCTGAAAATTTTTGTACGATGAAGTATCAATTTTTAAAACTATATGACTGACTCACTTTACCTCAGGTATACCAGAGCCACATGCATAAGGAGCAAACATTCGTACTAAAGATGCAGATAAAGAGGCAAATAATAGTGCCCATGCTATATAAAACATATATGATATAATGTAAGGACCTGCTCCATTTTTTGATTGACTAAATACTTCTGGCCATGTTCTCCACTAAAAATAAACACAAGATTATTGATTCTTTTCTTTTCTTAAAAAACAATTTCAATTTTATTTGATATATAATTTTATTGTAAAAATATTTAATCATTTTTTATTTTTAAATTATTAATAATCATTTTAACGATAGATTTAGTTTTAGATCAAATACTTTCTGAAACATAAGTATCATAAAAATATACTTGTGAGCAATTATCTCCATCAAAGGTAGTTTCATTAGAACTCCAGCAACATTGTTCTTTATTTAACCAAAATACTTGTGGACAAATGCCAAATTTGAGATCTGTCATCCATGATGCTCCTATATCAATAACCCCAGCCGCTACTCCAGTAAATAGACCAACAAATAATACACAAAGCCATCCTGACCAAGCATCATGAGCACCTTTGATTAAATCCCAAATTGAATCATGTTTTTTTTTTAGTATATATCGATGATGCATTCGATCTCTGGCAATATCTCTTTGCCAATCAATGGTATGAAAATCATCGTATTGCCCAATACCAGGGATATCATCAGAATCTGCTGAGACTAAGTTAAAATATTTATCTAATTAATAGTACTAAAACAATAATATTAGTTTATAGCAATAACTCCAGATTAAAATTATAAAAATTATAAAAATTTGCATAAATCTAAATGTAAAATTGAATTTTATTAACATATAAATTATATAATTATAATATGAAACAAGTATTACTTAATCATTATACTATAAAATAGTTTATTGTAAAAATATTTATTCAATTAAAAAACTTTTTCATAAAATATATTTTTGTCGATAATATCTATAAAAGAATTAACATTATCACGATTTAATTAATTTTTTGTAATAAATAAAAAAGAATTGATTACAAATCCTTACAGTGAGAAGAGGCATCATCTACTCTACCACTTCGTTCAAAATATTGACTATTCTCAAGATGATGAGAAACACTTTGCTGTTTCACATCCAGCATATCTTCATCACTGCTTATACTTATACCAGAACTTGCAATTCCAATTGGATTATCAATATTACTATTTTCTATAATTATACCTTTCTGAAAGAAAAGTTTAGTACTAATTACAATATTTATAATTTTTTTTAAAAGGTAAATTTTCTCTAATCTTATATGGTTTCAATATTCTGAAAATTTTATAATAAATAATTTAAATAATTTTAATAACTCAAATTCATTTGAAAATATAAACAAAAATATAAAAAATTAATAATATTGCAAATGAAAACTACAAATGTTCAAAGTTTTATATTATAGGATCCATATGTTTTAATTTCATGTTTTAGTCGCTTGAATAAAAAAATATAACAAATAAAAATCATTATTTAGTAAAAGTAAAGTTACTTTCATTTTTTATATTTATTGGCTAAAATATTGTTATAAAAACATTACATATTTAAATTTTTCATAATTATTAATGGTATGAAATTTAGTTAATTACATGATGTTAATTACAATTTTCAGTGCAATTTTTTAAAATAATTTGTATATAAATTTTTATGTAAATAAAAATAAAACAATTTTCGTATAACTTACACATATTTTTTTAAATTTTTGTAAAACATAATTTGTAAAAAATAATTCTTAATACATACCTTGGCATCGACAGAATTATAAGTTGTGAGAGGACTAGCATTTGGTTTGTTCAATGAAGTTGATATTGAAGTACCTTTTAATGGAAACTTCTCCATTGCATTGTGCTCATTCTGATTTTTATATAAACACACGTGCTGATATTATTTAGACAAATCCAATAATGTATAGAAATTATCATCAGGACTTTTTAAATAAGACTTATGATTCTTTTAAAGCATGAAAGAATTTAATTTTATTATTAGTACAACTACCAATAGAATAAATATAACGACTTATATAGGAAAAATAGACATTTTATTTATCTAAAATAAAATATATTATATTTCATATACTTCACATACTTGAAAATTCTTTTAATTACAAATAGCCTATATCGGTATAATCGATTTTTATTAGAGTTTATTAATATATTTACAGTATGTAGATATTTTTCAATTACAAAGATTCATAGTAATGAATATAATTCTGATAGTATTTAACTCTGATAGTATTTTCAATTTAAAATTACAATTTAGAATTTAATATTTTTAATAGAAATACACAAAAAAATTAAATAAAAACAAAGAAATACATTATACAATAGTACCTCATTTTGTATTATTCAATGCATGATACATCTACTAGAAAGATTTTATATGACGTTTCTGATCCTCTAATAAAAAACATCTTATATCTTCATATTCTGTATCTTACCATTATCTAATTCCACTTTTGAACTCCTGATTTTTTAACCTCAGAAATGGAAGAAATGATAAGTTACTGAAAATTGTACAATAATGACCCTCAGAAGATAATAAATGAAATAAAGAAGAGATGACGAGAAATGTTATCGCGTAAATCCGTCGAAATTCATAACCATAAAACATCCGCAGCAATCATCTGATATTCTGATTCCATTGATATTGCGCTAGTCTCCTGTTCCAATTTTCTATTTTTCTAAACTTTAGGGTAAATTCACATTTTGAATGAATAAATACGTTTATTTCATAATGTTAACATTGCTAACAGAATCTTTGTAATTAAATAAAATTACATAGAGAATCTTTGCTACAAAATTTAATCTTTATATCTATTTTTCTATTAAAAATAGAAATCTAGTAGGTAAGGTAATAATTAAAATTATATGTTAAAAGACATTTATATGACCTTATAATGCAAAATATTATTTTTATTCATTTTGTACATTTTAATAAAACAATGAAAATGTAAGCACTAAGTCTACACACAATATAGTAAATACTAATTCGATTAATCTTTGTTTAGAAATGTATAACTATCATCAATACATAAATACATAAATAATTTTGTTTGTTTTTTTTTAATGAAAATTCATTTATATATTAATGATATATTTAAAAAAACCTTTTATAAATATGTTAGAAATTCAGTGGATCAGTCTTTATTTTTATGTATTATAAAAGTTAAAGTTTAATCAATATATTATGATTATTTATCACAATTTAAGGTAATACTGAATACTTGTAATATCTGATATTTACTGTTTTGCTTGTATTTGGTAGTCTAGGAAAACCTATTTTCTAAAATAATCTTTTAAATTTTAGTTTGTGGTTATAAATATGAATGAAGATGAATATAAATCTTATTTTATAAAAAAAAAACGTTGGACTGAAAATGAAAAAAGAATATTATTAAACGGTCTTAAGAAGTATGGGTCTAAAAATGTTCACAAATTAAAGCCCCTTTTCCCTAATAAATCTACAAATTCAATTTTAAAAATGATTAGAAAATATCAAACAATTGCAGAACTGGGGAAAAAAGATGTAAATTCTCCTTTAGACGTGTGGTTAAGGAGTGGAATTTTTAGTGGAGAAAATATTCTTTTATCTGAAGCTTTATTATTTATATATTTATTTGAGGACCATCCACCACCCGAAGAAACTGCTGGTTTTGACATTAAGTAAATATATTTATAAAAATTTATGTAAAGAAAATACAATTTTTTATAGTTTAAACATTATTTATTATATTCTATTCTTCTGTTATATTTAATATATAATCATATTTATCAGTGATATTACATAAAAAAGATATGCAATTTTTTGATTGTTTTTATTTTAATATATAGACAGTCATATAAATTTTTACATGAAGCTACAAAGGGACATCCATTAACTAATTTATCACGAAAGACAACTGAAATGTTTAAACAACTAATACTTACAGTAGATGAAGAGCTTTGGGGTATTGATGAGTATAATATAACAGATTATTTAATTGGTAAATTATGTAGAATGGAACCAGAAAAATGTTACAAAAAAAAAACAACAAATTGACAACAGAATATTTTCATATATGTACATACATTTGTTCTATTTAATGATTATTTTTAATAAACAGTAAAAAAAACTATAAAATATTCTTAAATATACAGTTTTAATCATTTTTCAAATTTTAAAAACATTCTCTAAGAGTATTGAGAATGATGAATTAAAATAGAGTTTTACTGAAACAAAAATTCCTTATATTAATATTTGACATACAAACTTATAAGCAACTCATTCTGTTTACATTTTTATCAAACATATAATAATAAATATTTAAAATTCTAGTAACATAATAAAAACCTTTATACCTTTGTATTTTAAACAATAAAATTGTGTAATTTAACTAAATATAATCTAGTTTCAATTGTATGCCTCAAAATGTAAATTATAATATAAGTTATTAAAAATAAAACTAATCTGAAAATACATATGATTTGTATAATTACAAATATTCTAGTATTTTATATCATAATAAGAATACATACATACATATATATATATATATGTAATTGTCATTTGCATACTTTATGTAAATTTACTTTTTGTGTAACAAGTGCATATGCTTTTTATAAAAAGAAACAAAATTATAAATTAAATTATAGTATCAATATTTATAAAATATAACGAATTTATCCATTCAATTATAATAGTACTACTAGTATTATTAATACTAATTCTATTATTAAATTAAGTAATTTAAATATACATTTTCAAACATGTTTTCAATAATTTTACTTTCTTTATTAAAATTTAAAAATCTGTTAGAATTATACGAGGTTCGAAGAAAATTTTCTTTATAATTTCGCATTCTGGTAAGAAATTTATTGAGTCATTAAATTAATTACTATTTTACATTAGTCTTTCAATATCTCCCATGCATCATCTTCGAGCTTAGAGTTCCAAGTAGAATTTATTTTATTTGACTCAAATTTAATTAAAAATTCTTCTTTTGTCATTTTCTCATTCAAACTTTTCATACTTGATTTATCATTAAATAATTCTTTTGATACAAAACTTGTATTCCAATCCCAATCAGTAGGTAGTAAGTTCTGTACTGTTGCACCAGATTTACTAAAAATTAAATAATTAATACAACAATTCTAAAACATCTATAAAATATATATTAGCATTGTTAAATTACCTTTCATTTGGATTCATCACCAATGATAACTTTTTATCAGAAAATTTTCTAGTGTTATTTTGATAAGAATTAGTTGAATCTTGATAACTGGTACTATTAGAATCATAGTAATTTTGTTCTGTAGAATTTTTTCCGCTAATGTCTCCCCAACCTCGTCTTCCAAAATCACTGACCTATTAATAAAGATGTATTTGTTGTGTTAAATTTATTAAAACATTATAATTAATAAATATATTATTCAATTATTAGATATATATATATATTTTATCGTTAATAACTAATTTCTACCTTCGCTGCTAAACTATTAACTTGGTTTTCTAGTTTTGCTAATAGAGCACCATGACTTACCTAATGAAATTGAAATAAATGAAAAAGAAATTAATAAATTTGGAAAACAGAAATGAAATAATGCATTGGAGCACATTTTTCATCTATATTAACTAATATATTCAATACCTTTTGTGTAGCTATTCCTCCAATTTTAATGGCATTTTCCGCAGCTTTAGTGGCTATTTTAGTAGCTGATGAAGAAAGTAATGACCATCCCTAAAATCAATTATACAATTATATAATTAAAATAAAAAAAGGTTATATAAAAAAAAAATATATTTATTCAATATTTTTTTTACACATAAAAATTTCTTACACTAGCAAGAGAAGATAATGCAGTGTCAACAAATTCTTGAGATGAGCTTTTAGGTATTGGAGTCATTTGATATCCAAACCCATCGTACTTTCCACCTTGGCTCGGCAGGATATTGCTATTAAAAAATAAAATGACCAAAATAAAAGTTTAATCAAAACATTTTAAATTTAATAAAATTTTTACTCTGGACGAGAAGCATTTTCATTCTGCTTTCTGGTAAAAAAATTCTCTGTTTGAATTTTCACATCTGTAGAATTCAAATTTTTGTATAAAAAATTAGATTCACTTTGATATAAATTATTGTGTTCCTTTTCATTATCTTTGTAAAACGAAGTAAAATTCTTTGTACTTGAATAACTCGGGCTCCAAGATATACCTTGAGCTAATGTATTTATCTACAATTTAAAAAGATTTATAAATTAAAAAAAAATGAACGAAAATAATTACATAGAATATTCTATTTACTTTATCTCTATACAATGCAGCTGCTTTTGTGTTGTAATTTTGTGTAATTGTTCCAAAATCATCCCAATCAGGTTGAGATTCAAAGAATTCACGAGCTTTCTTATTTCCTCCAACTTTCATTTTCTGAAGTTCACTATCTTTCCATTTATCCATAGAAATAGAACGAACAAACGACAAGTGTACACCAAGTCCCCTGTGTTTACCTGAGCATTCTAAACATATCCAAATTCCGTAGGTGACTGATACCCATTGTGGGTTATGAGCACCACACTCAAAACATTTCTATAATTTATAAAATATGGTATAAAAATTCCATGCAGATTTTTTAAATTAAAAATAAAATAACTATGAACTATTTGTTATAATACTATATTACTTACATTGTTTTCGTCGTGCGGTTTTAAATCATTTAATGTTCGACGGGTTCTTGGACTAGCCATTTTCTCCAAGATTAATTTTCTATATATTTTTTTTTTACAATTACTAATGTCTTATAAATAGTACAGTCGATGAAAAAGAAATTAAATAAATTTCACATACCGGGAAATGTAAATTACCATTTGTGTAATTAAAATTTTTCCATCTGGAAGGCTGAGACAAACATTTACTGCCACGCGAAACATTCAGTGCATTATGAGCAGTATGTCATAATTCTGTCGTTTCATTGAAAATAAAGACTTTATAGATAATTAAATAATGATTTATAGATTTATTTATGAAAACATTATTATTTCAAATTCAAATGTTTTGGTCTTTTTCGTATTATTCTACGAAAAATATTTAAAAACCAAGATGTAAAACCAAGTGGTAGATTAGAATTTCAAAATCAAAAGAT
Organism: Kradibia gibbosae; assembly: GCA_018907135.1. NCBI lineage: Eukaryota > Metazoa > Arthropoda > Insecta > Hymenoptera > Agaonidae > Kradibia > Kradibia gibbosae. The sequence continues at coordinate 24,158,378 of JACCHX010000004.1, read as the reverse complement.
AAAATAGGTAAAAATCCACTTTTCCATAATTACATGTATCTAATTAATTTCTATGTAATGAGAAGACTCGAAAAAAGAAAATATACATTCAAGAAAACGTATCTTCAATCATGTCATATGGTATTTTTATAATTTAATGATGCCTACGATCCTTCTTTAAGAATATTGAATCGTTATATTTTTTTCTGATAATTAAAAACTTAGTAATACTAGACAATATTAATAATTATATATATTACAATATATAAACAACTTTATAATTCCCTACCATATCGATCATAAAGTTTAAAAAAGTAAGTTATGTTGTAACCTTAATGAATTGAAATAGCAATAATAAACACAAATTTAAGACTTAAACATGTTTTGAAATTTACAAAAAATACAAAATAGAGTGTTCAAAAAGAAAATATTATAAAATCTTAATTTCTTTAGAGGTTTTAGAAAATTTAATTAATGTGGTTCTGTGGTTGAGAACTTATGATTATTTGTAATCTCCTTGGTAAAGCAATGCTTTTACGAGTACATGAAAACTATAGGACTTCTGGAATCAGCTAAAAATCCATTATTCCAAATTCCCAATCATTAAGGATAAGCTCAACACTATCCTTTATATATATTTACATACCCATTTATATATTTTTTCATATATACATACATACACATACAATTGCCAGGCTCTTTTTACTTCAAAATGAAGAGAAAACCCCACCCATCATCTCGTGACAAATGCAACTTTTACTTCCGGTTAGACGCTTACCCTCGGTAAGAGGTAATTTTTTGGGTTGAGTAGTAATTGGTGACTAACTGTATCGTGTCACTGCGTTCTACTGATTACTCATAACAGTTGTAAGGTCTTAAGTCGTAACTCGTAACTCGTGTTTCTCAACCTCTATGCTTGCTGTAATGCTTTTTTCCTGATTCTCCTTCTCCCCTACAGTCGTACGTCCGTTCTGTCGCCAAGCTCTTTCTCAGCTCAACCGTCGCCGCGCGCCATACCGTCTACAGGCACACGTACACGACCGATACGAGCCTACACGAGTTTACACGTTCACTATCTCGTCACCTAAATAATCGCTCTATTCTCCGTGGGGTCACACAAACAGCGTAATTTGCAGTTTGCAGTTGTATATCTCCGAGGGATACCTTTTGTTTATCGTATGTCCATCCAGAATCTCAACACATTCGGTAAGCTTCAACATTAAATTATTTTTATCGTTTTAAAGTACTGACACTATACATAATAGATCAATATTGTAAAAAAAGTATCTAAATCAGGTGGCATAAAGAGACAAGAACAATATTAATTTCGATAATTTTAACAGGAAAGCGTGACTAATATTTATAAAAATCAAAACGTTTCGTCTCGAGGACACGCGAAGTGTTTCCTTTGTCAAAATGGCGGTGGCGTCTTCTCTTATGCCTAACAGAATGTATCGCATTCTCGTCGTCTCTGTAATCGTCGTCATCATAGTCGTCATCATTGTCGTCGGCGTTGTATTGTAGTATAGGCAACTTTTACATATTGATTCTTTAACTCGTATCTCAGGTTTTCAAAATTTTGAAACGTAACGCGACTCCTCCATTTTTGTTCCATCATCGACCATCTTTCAATAATTTTGTTAACTAAGCACAACTCAATAGTTTTTCAGTTACTGTTACTATGTTAAGCCGATTATTATCCAGAAAAATTATTAATTTGCATAATTTTTCTCGATTCTTTTTTTCAGACCCCTTTGCAGATGCAATCAAGGGTTCAGATGATGATGTCCAAGACGGCCTTGTGCATATAAGGATCCAACAGCGGAATGGTCGCAAGACCTTAACAACAGTGCAAGGTCTCTCATCTGAATATGACTTGAAAAAAATTGTTCGAGCATGTAAAAAGGTAATTTTATTAAAAAATATAAAATTGTTTTAATTAATTTTTTACTTTTAAAACATTTTTATTATCTATTTTTATTTATTATTAATTAATTAGAAAATAATATATTTATTTTTATATTAGATTATTTATCATCTTGAATCGTTTTATCATAAATTTACTTTTAGAAGCCAATTTCATTAAATTTAAAAGTATATTTATATATTTTTTCATGTACCAGTCAGTTATTCTTCTAGTTAAATTATTTTATACTTTTAGGAGTTTGCCTGCAATGGGACTGTAATTGAGCACCCAGAGTACGGGGAGGTATTGCAGTTGCAGGGAGATCAGCGAGAAAATATATGCCAGTGGTTAACAAAATCAGGTCTGGCAAAACCTGACCAACTGAAAGTTCACGGTTTCTAATTGACAAAACAGACAACTAAGGACACACCCATGTCACTACCATTCAAAACAGCTTTACCATTATCGATACTTATTTGTCTCAAATTCTCTGTATCAGTCACTACTACTCATTGATACTACTAGTGGAATAATTTCCCTCTCATTATAAACACATATATAGTTCAATAAACTAAAACAAAAGTATATACAATATCAATATAAAAACATACAGCAGTTTTATAAAGATTATATAAAAGCAATATTTTACAGCGTTATGTTAGATATTCTGACGTGGGAGTCGAAAACTACAGAGACGATTTTGTCACATCTTGTGTAACAGTGAAAAACGTAACTAGGCATTTTTCAGAGAATACGTAAACAAGCGTTAAGCACTGTGGTGACGAATGGATCTTCGTTTTGATATTAGATAATATGTATCTGGGCGCAATAGATGTATTCAGAGAGGTTTTAAAGTAATATCTTAGGGCTCAGATCGGTTTTTTTTCTTCTATAATTAATTTTTTTTAAAGATTCCATAAACAATATTTTAATTTTCACATATAATTAGTAAAAAAACGAAATATGTAGTTTTTGTGCTTACTGATCACAATGTTGAATGATTATGTGTTTTCTCAACTTTTGTGCCTTTAAGTCAGCATCAATTTAGATGTATTATTTGTGAAACGCGACAAGTTTATTTTCTTTGTAATGATGTGATGTGACTTTCCAATTTTTCTTTTTGTAATAACCAGTATTGATAACACAGAATTGTTTATTTTCTTTTTCAAGTAAATAATGTGGCTGTTCTAGATAAATAAATGGTAATTCACCAGTTTCATGTAAATGGATTTTTACCTTTTAAATTTATTTTTTACCCAAAAAATCTCTTGGATTTAACACGAGAATGAACGAAATTTGTGAATAAAAATTATTTGTGCGACATAATTATTTGTTTAAATTTTGCACCTTGCCAACATTCACAAAAAAAATTAACCATTGGAGTTCAACTATAAACTTTAATTACTCCAAGATTTTATAAAGATTAAATTTTGTGTTTGAATTAATATTTAATTAAATAATTTAATTAAAAATGAGAAACTTGTCCAATACACAGAGGTATAAAAAAATTTTTGGAACTTCACAATAAAAATGAAGAGTTATTTAAAACTTGGGCGTGAGTAAAAAAAATGAAAGGAAAAGTATTGTAAGATGATTTCTTCATTATTATGATACACATTCATCTTTTATATGGTTTTGGTGTGTTATGAATATTATAGACATAGTATTATTTTTAATATTTTCGTCATTACACACTTCTATTTAGTTATTATTCATATTAAATATATATAAATCATGGTATTCTGTATATAATAAACGTAAAATTATATAGAGTAAATAATGCAACGAATCGTGTTACGGTAAAATATGCGATTAAAGAAGATAGAAAGAGATGCTTGTATATTGTTTGTCGATAAAAAATTAATTGAATTATATATAAAAAAACTTTTCAGGTAGATTTTTATTCTATGATGAGGAATATATAATAGTCTATCTGAAAAAAAAAAATTGAATCGAGTATATAAATGAATCTGGTTAAAATGTTTGTACTATTATGGAACAGTATAATAATAATTTCAAAGCTTATTAAATACATCGTTTAAACCATTTTGTTTTTAAATACCATAAATCAAGATACACAAACCAATATATAAACAATTTTTTAATTTTAATTTTTTTCGTGTAATAAAATATTTGTTTTAAAGAAACATCAAATTGGGCGTTACTACAAAAAATTTATTGCCTATAAATGAACAAGTGAATATAAAATTTAAGCTATGCATTACTACAAAGTGATTTATGTGTATAGTTATCAACTCTTTCCTTCTTTCCCAGCTACCACAGACAACCTTCCCCATCTCCGACTATCTCTTTCATGAGATAATTGGATCAGTGCAACTTCACTCCCTTTTTTCGTGACCTGTGTAAAACGCAAATACAGAACTGATCGTCGCCATCTTCACGATACCTATTGCTACCAAATGCCTCACTCTACCAACTTTCTTTGGCAAAATTTATGTATAAATTATATCATACTTCCATGCGATGGACTGAAATCAGTTCTCATTACATTTTATTTAACTGATTTATTACTGTCAATACAGTCTGAGAATTAGGATTTTTGTTAAATTGGTTAAATAAACGTGTACATTTCATATCTTTTATTACCGAGAGAACAGGGTTTTTTACAATCCTACAAAAAAAAGCTGTTTATAAATATAATAACTTGTATAATTTTTACATTATAATTATTACAGTAGTAATAATGAAAATCATTTGAACTAATAAAATAACCATTTATTTTAAAAAATGTATAACATGTCACATGCATATAAATAGAGGATGGATTCGTTTTATTTCAATAACATTTTTGACGTTACTTGTGTCATTTTTATTTGATTGAAGGAAGAAATAAAAACGATCTTCTATTGTTGTATGAAATTGAACAAAAGCCATTTGATGTACTACCATTCATTATAGCTTAATACTACTATTGTAAAACATTTAATTCCTTATTCATCTTGCAAAGATTTAAAGAAAAGTAAAAACTGTGATTAAAGATAAGAATTTAAAATTCGAACTTAGGGCTTCTTCACTGAACCGCCGGTTGTCAGCAGATGTCTCTTACTCTTTTACATTAAAAGGAATGCATAGGTATACGGTGTACTTTACACCGCGTACAATGCAATAACGTTTTGATAGTAGGAAACAAGACAGCAAATTTTACATTTTGCTGTTCGGTTAGAGTACAAACTGAGAAAAGTTGAATTATTAAACTAACATGAAAGTAATAGATTGAAAAAATTATCGAGTTTCAAATTAACCATACTTGTAAACGAGATTAAAATTGAATGTCGAATCGAATTAATCGCAATTAAATCTCATACAACGAAAAAATTATAATTCAAATAGAGTGATCAAGAGAGGAAAAGAAAGAGATAACAACGTAATAACGGCGCATGTACAAAGTGACGTGCGCGCGCGACGTACCTACAGACGCCGTATCACACTTGCGTGTTTACCTACACATAGAAAGTGGACACACAACGTGCACTTACACATGCAAACGAGCAAAGAGTTCCACAGGAGCCCCAGAATGCATTGAGCCACGGCATGTGCCTTTCGTGTGTCAGCCATTTTGTAGTTTTCTTGTGGAAATCGTGTTAAAAATTGGTTTCTTCGTTTATCGGTAAGGATTTCGCATACGACCTTTATTGGTCAACACAGCGATTAAAGGAACAGCTTGTTGTGAAGAAATGCGGCTTCACGACGCGTTATACATGCGTTATAGGTTTTAGGACACGCGTGAATTGAAAGCCGCAGGCTGCCCTCGGCCGCGTTTGTCTCCCTCACCTTTTTTCCACCTCCCTCTTTTTCTTTCTTCTAGTAGAGACATCATTGCTGCATTGCAAACCTTCTTCAAATGCCCGATCTCAACCACTATAGTTAAATGAGATATTAGCATTGTTTCGTGAGTGCGTGATTAAAATTCTCGAGTGGCTACTACACTGCCATCCGTTTGTCATTTTCTTCTGTCTTTGTCTCTCCCTCTAATCGTACAGTCCACCGTTCGTTTGGCGATCGTTCCTTCGGACCTCAGTTCGTTGTCTCGTGTGTGCACGTTGCTGCTGCTGCTGTTGATCCTGCTTTTCCTGATACTGCTATTTCTACTGCTATTGCTACTCTTACTTTTACTACTCTTACTTTTACTCTTACTATTACTCTTACTTTCATTCTTCCTCTTCCTCTTTCTTTCTATGGCAAAAAAGTAATTGAACTAAGAAAAATGTGAGTGAATGGAAAAGAGAGAGAGAGAGAGGAAGAAAGAGTTGTTTCTATGTGATGTGCGTGTGTGTGAAAGAGAGAAAGAGAATAAGCAAGTGAGTAAGAGGAAAGACAGTTGCGACTAAGAGTGCACTTTATCGTTATCGTCATCGTCATCCTCATCTTCGTAAAAAATAAGACATCTGGAAGTAAAAGGATAAGTTACTGTAGTAGCAGCAGGTTTACGGGTGAATTAGCAAGCAAAGAGAAACAAGGAGAACGGAATAGACGTGGAGGCGTCTCTTACGTACAAGCCGCCACGAGGCCTGATAAGCCGTAATACATGCGGACATAGGGTGAATGTTTGATCTTGGGTACGACGTTGGCGAGCACTTAAAGTTCTGTATTCTCTGTGTATAGGTATATATAAGCACACATACATACATACACACAGCAGAAGTGCGTGCTATTGAACATACATATGTACGTCATATACACTCCTCATTTTGCGATATGTGTATGTGTGCAATGTATTTTTGCTCTCTTTTGCTTTCTGTTTACATTACATTTTATTTAGTATAAATTGTTAAGAGTCAAATAGATTTTGTCATTCTGACCCTCGGTAACTATAAAAAAAAAACGGAAAAACATTTCGATTCTGATCGTATAAATCAATTTTGAATGGTCAGCTTGTTACCGTCTGTCTCACAACCGAGTAGTAAGTCGCCCGCAAAGTGTGAGGATATCTGTGTGCAAGTTTGTCAGTTTTCAAGAGTCGACTCGGTGGTTCGAGTGCGACGCTGATCTCTCGTCTCTCGTATAACCCGGCCGCGGTCTCGCTCTATATTTGGCCAGTCGCCCGCTAACATATTGTACGACTGCTCGCCGAATTTTACTCGCAAAAATCCTGGACGAGGGCGCGTTTTGTTCGTTTCGCTCTCGCTCCCCATATATACCAGTGAGTTCATCTTTCTCTACAACCACATATAAGCGTGTGTCGCGAACGAAGAGATAGAAGAAAAGACAGCATACGCCAAGAGGCGTGCACCGCAACCATACGGTTTGGCCGAGCTCGGCATGTGGCATCTTCACGACTTTGAATTTGGTCCGGGTTGAACCTATTGAACGTATAGAAGTTACTCTTTGATAATAAGGAGTTAAATTTGTGTACCTGAGTGTTATTGGTACACAAGACAGCCCTTCACTTTGATATTTTTCTTGCTCACCAACAGTGCTGTAGTACTGTTTGTAAAAATACATTGTAGATCCTTAATTCAACCTACAAAATACTAAGAAGAGTTTACTCAATGTGTTGACCATATTATAATTATTTCAGTTTAAGCGATTATTGCATCAAACATATGTTTATTTTTATACTGTGATAATTCTAAAAAAAAAATTGTATCACTCATCTCTTTATATCTTATTTTATTAAGAACTGAAACTAAAAAACCTTAAATTTTAAAATTTCAAGATTTATATGTCTTGAATAGTTTCTTCCTTTTTATGTTTTAGAACAAACCAATTAGGTCTATTGTTTTACACAGGATACGTGTACATGAATGGGGACATTGGGAAGCTCCCACCAGGGGCGGGTTACCCAGCCAGCCCTGATCCCTTGGCAGCAGTTAGTAGTAACGTTCCTGGCTTAGATTATACTGTCATGAACGGAGGTGTGGCTACTGGTGAATTAATGCTCGACACGGGCGTGGGCAACTTAGAGTCCTTACCTCAAATTGCTATGGGAATAGGTGGTGCAGTGGGATATGCACCTGTAGAAATGGCTCCATTGAACGATGTTTCTGTACCACCTTCTCAATTGGGGGAACATTCTGGACTACACATGCCATTAGAACAATTGAAACAGATGCTATCTTCCCAGCTTGAATATTATTTCTCCAGGTATTATACCTTTCAATCATCTTAAAATATTAAAAATGTTTTTTTTTATCATTTTTCTTGTGGTTATAATATATTATAATACAAATTGTATTTTTTATGTTTAATTTTTATTGATTAGTTATATTTTATGTGTCAATATATAGATAATTTATATTTTATTTTATTTTAACTGCTTAACTTCTATGTCTAAATTTGTATTTTTTTTAGCTATAGACTTAAAATTAAAAAAAAAATTAATTTTAAACATCTTTGCATTAAAATTAACTTAAAAATTACTTTAAACCATTAATCAATCAATCGCAAATCATTATTATCAAATCAATTTATATTCATAAAATTATTGTTTTCAATTATAGAGAAAATTTAGCTAATGATACATATTTATTATCACAAATGGATAATGATCAATATGTACCAATATGGACAGTAGCAAATTTTAATCAAGTTAAAAAATTAACAAAAGATATCAAACTAATAACAGAGGTGCTCAGAGAATCACCTAATGTACAAGTTGATGAAGAAGGCCAAAAAGTCAGACCAAACCACAAACGATGTATTGTTATACTTCGTGAAATACCTGATAATACTCCACTTGAAGATGTTAAAGTAGGTTAATTGTTGCCTAATGACACATACTAATAAAAGTTTATCACATTATAACACTTGCTATTATATGAATTTTTTTTAATTAAAATTTTTATTTCTGAATACATATCTTTTATGTGTATACATTTCAGAATTTATTCTCTGGTGAAGGTTGTCCAAGATTTATTTCTTGTGAGTTTGCTCATAATAGCTCATGGTATGTTACTTTTGAATCTGATGAAGATGCTCAAAAAGCTTATAGGTTTTTACGAGAAGAAGTTCGAGAATTCCAGGTGGGATATTTACATAAATCACAAATTTTTTGAATTTTAACTATAAAGATGAATTTCTCAATGATGTCAGAATATTTAAAACACTATTCTAAGTATTATTAGTAGAAAAATAATAAAATTAAAAATTGAATAATTGTAAAAAATTGTATATAAAAATTTGAATACATTAATTAAATAATACATAATCTTTACAAAAATTATCGGTGTATTTGAATAAGATATTATTTATTTCTTTATAATTTTTTTGTTTTTGAATTACAACAAACAGTATAAACATGTAAATTATTAGGTACCAATTTATTATAATACCAAATTATTATTTATAAATATAAGATGTTTTTATAATTAAAAAGTTATTAATTTTACATTTATTAATATTGTACAATTAATAATGAACGTTTTTTTCTAAATATTATCATAGGGAAAGCCAATTATGGCTCGCATAAAAGCTAAACCAATGAATAGGTTACCAATACCAACAGTAACAAATGTTGGAGGAATGAAAAATGGATACAGAACACCACCTCCACCACCGGTTTTTGATCCCAGTAACTATCAAGCAGGACAACAGCGTTTCTTGTATACAAATGGCACAACAATGCCACAGACTACTATTCCCCCATATCCAAACCAAGTACACGTTTATGTATGCATTTGACATATTTATCCATAAATATTTACTTTATTATTAAGATTAATTAAATTCTATTTATATACAGGAATAATTTTTTTTTAATTTTTAAGATTTTAATTATAACTAGTTTTAAAATGTTATTTTCTAAACAATTAAAAAAATTTATTTATGTGTGATAGTTACAGTTTATTTTAATTTATTTTTGATTTTTTTTCAGCAACCATTTTATCCTGCAGGGATGATGCCTTGGGGTCCAGCAAGTCCAGCATATTATGATGTGACCAGTGTTTTTGCCATGAATGGAATAGCTTCTCACAGTTCATTTAAGCCACATAATGCAAGATACAATCAACGAAATAGGTAGATATTAGTTAATTAAAATTAATCTTTTAACAAAATACTTATTCGTTAATATTTAATTTTCGTACTTTTTATATAATAGTTTAGATTTTATTACCTTTCTTATTGCGAAATTAAATAAAAATTCTATGTCCTTAAGTTATAAAACAATCTTATCTTATTTTATCGTGATTTATTTTAAAAATAAACAAACCTTATTTTACTTCTGACAAAATTGGCTTAAATGGGATGAATAGAATCCAAACACAAAAATTATGAAAAATTTTTAGCAATTTTTTTTGTAAACTAATGAATATAATAGAATTTAAATCTCCTCAATTTTATTACATAAACAACTTTTGTATAAAATTATAGATTTGAAATATTAATTGTCTAAGTATTTTTCAACATTTTTTTAGATCATTTTGAGACAGATTAATTTTTATAAATAATTTTAAATGTCATTTTTAATAGAAGTAAGAAATTAGCCTTAAAATGTTTCCATAAAGTTGTGTCGCCAATTATGGTTTTAGAACATCGCAGGAATTTCACGATAAATTTTTTAACATTTTTTAACAGCAGTAACACGTATACTAGAAATAAGCAAAGAAACGGCTCTGAAAGAAGTGGTCTAATGGAAAGTGTTGGTAATATGATACCGTTTGCTAGAACCTCGCATCCTCCATTGAGTGGAGGACCCATATCTGTAGGAGTGGCAGCGCCAACTCTTCCAAATATTTTGCCTAGTGCAAAGACAATGTCTTCTTCTTATCCATCTGGCACAAAATTTCAATCCTCTCATACTTCAAATATTGTTAGTGAAACTCAATATACTAGCAGTCACATAAATAAAGGATTGCAAGTATGAAACATTTTTTAAACTATATTATGACGTAAGAAATTGATTATATAAATCGTATATTATATATTTATCTTCCAAGCATATCTAAACTTAAATATTTTCTAATAATTTAGATGGAAAATAATTTTTTTTTATGTATTTAATAACATTAAACTAATAGTTCATATTAAGGTTTTAATTTATGAGTATACAATACAATTAAATAAACTTTTCCATGTTTTTATTGAAGGAAAGCGATGTTCACATTCAAGATACAACGATTCAATTTCCGCGTCATCGTATTCACCGCAGAACCAAAGATCAGGAGATGCTGTTCAAATCTAATAATAGCACTAATAATCTACCTTCGATCAGAGAAGTTTCCGGTTCTATTAGCAGTACCAGTGTTAGTAATACGCAGCACAATCGAGGTGTACAATTCGACTTGGAGGCTGCGGCTTTCCCTCCATTGCCCGGCCTCGATGTTAATACTTCAAAATCTCATAATTTATTTACTGAGGTTTTTAATACTGAAAGTACACAATCACAAAACAGGCTATCTGATGTGGTTAAAGGTACTGCGAGGCTTAAGAGCACAAACAAAGATAAAGAACAACAGCAGCAATTGCAGACAGGGATAGTAACATCGTCTTCACAGTACCATCATCAACAATATCTTCAGCATCAACATCAGCAGCATCACCAGCATCATCATCATTCACATCATCATCAGCATCAATACACGCAACACCACCAAAATCACCATCAAACGTTGGTAGGCAATTACAATATCAGGTCGACGAGCCCGGGAAGTCATCAACATAATCATCGTGTAACTCTGGAAGGTGTTGCTGTTACTGGTGGTACAGCAGCCATAACCGCGTCATCGGTAGTAACAGCACTCTCGAATACCAATACTTCTACTAATAACAATGGCGATTCGGACGTTGCCCTCGCCACAGTCACGCTCACTCCCCCGTCATCTCCCGATAAGTGAGTACTATTATTCTAAATTTTTTGTACATTCAATTTAGAAACATATGACTTAGACATATGTGCATGTTTTTCCCTTTTTTTTTATGGTTTTTCATTACAGCAGGAGCTCTGTTCAGGAATTATTCTTCGATAACAAAATATCGATCTTTTAAAATTAAATATTTATAAAATGAAAAATTCAAAAAACAAAAAAAAATATTCAATGTTTTTTCAATACCGTTTAAAACGTTTGAAAAAAAAATATTTCAATCAAATTATTATTATAAATCAAGTGAAATGGATGAGTTTATATCTAACTGATGGACCTTGAATAAGTTATGATTAAATATTTTGAAATACATTTCTAGAATTTTGTTGTCAAATTTTCACATATTTGTTTTTATAATTTGCAATTTATTTGATGATTTTCAAAAAGAGTAATAAATCTTTTCTAATTTATTGGGTTCTATTATTGAGAATTTTAAAGATTGATTACTTATTTTATGAGATACATGCACTTATGTTAGATAAACACAAACGAATATATCTTATGTTTTCTTTTTCGTATTTTTTTTGTTAATTGTAATTATTTCTTAAAATGCCCATTTAAAAAAAAAAGTATTATTAATTTAAATTGATTTTCTTCACTCACCTAATCTTCTGAAAAATATTTTGACAATATGTTGAAAAATAAGATGTTGATACTATTATTTTTTAAGAATTTTGAGTCAACGTTTTTTTAAGAATTAGATATTGAATGTTACCTCCTTAATTAATTATATTAATTAAGTGGTTAAATTTTTACATTAATACTTATTTTTCATTTTTCAACTAAAAAAGACAAGAAAAGGTTGATTTATGGTAAATTTATATATGAATATACCATATACATTCAATTTAAATTTACATTAGTAATTTTTTCTTTATATTCAATATTTATCTTTTTTAATTTGTAATTAGAATTCATATTCATTTTTTAAAATTATTTATATATTATTCATAATCAAAGAGCTGACTAGTGATTGATATTATTAAGTTATAATGTTATGAATACAGTGTATGAAAGTGTGTTATGAATGTATCGGATGCTAAATTGATTTTTAAATTAATTTCATTAAAGTTATTAAGTTTTTTTATAATAAATTTAATTATTTTGTAATCTTATTAGTTATTTTTCGTTATATATTTTTGTAAGGTGAATGTATATATTTAATTATATACTTACTATACAAGTTTCATTCATCTTTAATATTTATACAATGACAAACAAAAAAGAAGTATGAGAAAAATTATTTTGTGACTTATTAATCTGCTTTAAGCACAAGTATTTATATTACAATATCAAATATTACCATTAAATGATTAAAAGTAAATAACGAAAAATTACGTTGAATAAAAAAAGCTAAAAAACTAATTTTTCAAGCATTAAAAATTTCATTTATTGGTTACAAAACTTTGTGAATTTTTGTGTTGTGTTACGGTAAGATACATTTTCATTTTATGCCTTGATTAGAATATTATTTGAGTTACATAAGGCTTTTTAATCCTTTGTTATGTATCTTTTAAAATTTTCTTTTGTTTTCTTGACAAGTAATTTGATTAAATTGCGATCTCGAGATATGCGTTTTATACAAAATTGTTAACTCGATGATTGAAGAACGGACTCTAAAGAGCTAGCGAAGGTACGTGCTATAAAAAGTAATGACACAAAATTAACATATTTTAGTAAATAAAAATAATAAATCGAGTTTTTTTTGCCCAGACGAAATGAAATTTTATACGCAGCTATATAATTTCATAGACTATTTCTTATTACTGCTTTTTATCATATTAAATAGTAATAATAAAATGAAAAATATCATTGCATCTTCGCAATCTTTTCAAACTGAGATTACAAAAACAATAATCTTGTATGAACGATCAAACTTAGTTTTTTATTATTGAAATACACCGCTGATAGATCTATTAAGACTGATGACTCAAACATGGTGAATGGTGTGGATGAGGCCATAAGTACAAATTCAAAACGGACGACAAGCACAGTCACAATTGAAGACACTGATTCAATAAGCAGGTGCGATTGTGAAAACATCCCTATCCAGAATACCCAGTCACATACTGGAGGAGCAGCACCTTATTCAATGGTACATCTTTAAACTTAAGAATACTTTTACTTAAGAACTTTTTTAAACTTAAAAAGTTTGACATTTAATTTAGTCGTTTTGAATAATTTGTTGTTATTAGTTGTTTATCGAGTTTAGTATTAGTTGTTTAGCTGTTTATTAGTTGATTATCATTTCTTTCTCTGTGTCTCGAATAAAACTATTGTTTAACTTATTTTATTTAAAAATTTAAAAGTAAAATTAATGTATACCGGGTACAATTTTGTGACAGGACTGTTTTGGTGTACACATTTTAAACATTTCACTGTTACTTTTCACAGTTCATTGTTTACCGAGAGATATGCTTAACTTATTTTAAGTGAAAATTTATAAATTGGTTAGTAATAAACTGGTTAGTTTACGTGAAAACTATTTACTACGCTAAATAAAATATTAAAATAAACCAACAATTACTTAACTTTTTCTACAAAGTTACTCCAAGAAAATTTAGTAATAATTTCATAATATTCATTGTCTCGAGTTATCTTTTTGAAATCATAATAAAAACATATATTTCTTTTTAATATTATAGGATATTACAAGGCCGAGCTATGCCCAAGTAGCTCAGCATTGTCGTGAACTGTGTACAAAACACAAAAACGATGAAAGAGAAGGAAGCACGTAAAACGACATGTGAGTAATAATGAAACTCAAAATCTAGTATATCTGCTTTCACGAAGCTGCTATCGATCGACAATTTTTTTAAATGAGCCATCGAGCAGTAGAGTTTATCAAATTTACCCATTATTGTGAAGTGAAGAAAAGTACACTGTTAATTAAGCTTTTTTGATATATTATTAAAACTTTGCAGATATAGTACTACTGCATTTGAATATTAATATTTAAAAGCAGTTACCAGAAATCGCTTGGCTTATGTCTCAAACTGAAGATTTAAGTTGGTAATCGCCTGATTTTCCTCTTATTGAGCAACAAACAGAAAAAATAATATTAATGAATGCGTTTGTGCGAGAAAGGGAAAACTTTTTACATTGTACAGTGACTTCGCCTATGCTAAATATATGGTATTTGTGAAAAGTAACAAAATAAACAAAAATGTATCTAGGTTAGAAAGAAAGTGTTTTCCAAGTAAAAAAGAAACCTTTTTTTGAAGGAGGAGTGGGAGGGAGAAAGAGAAATTGGTGTTAATAATGTCTATGTTTTTAGAGAATTATTGAATTTTAGTACAATGATAATACCAACATATGTGTAGAAAAAAATATTGTTATTACTTTGGTCCTGCGATTTTGAAGGTTTTCTTATTAATTAGTTTGTAAAAATGTTAAGATCTTACAACATTAAATTTCTTTCTTTAGTTCCCCCCTCCCAACCATACTATGGCGCAGAGCTGTAATTCAGAAAATGTTTATTCTTGTGCCAAAACTTTACACACACACGCGCGCGCGCGTGTGTGTATGTATGTATATATACACACGCACTATAAATATTCATGGTCGTGGACGTATATTTATGTACATACATATTTATGTGTGTGCAAATTATGTTCTTTGAGCGAAGCGAACATCATTTGAAATGTAACGAACACTTCTAATTTGATTTGCAAAAGGAGAACAAAAATTTCTTTTTCAATTATTTTAATGTTGATCAGGTAATTCACGCTTGAAAACTAAATTAACATTGGAAACTGTTTCACTTTATTTCCTCTTTTAACAACTCAATGCTGCATGTAATTACTTATACAAGTTTAAAATATGTTTTCCAGAATATTGATCTGTTTGAAAGCTTCCATCATCGTATTAAGTAATATTATTATTTAATTTTTACTCTATATGAAGCTCTAATTTTAAAATTACTTAAAAACTATTCGCCAATACATTAAAGAGGATTTTAAATGAAAAAAAGAAAAAACAAATTTCATTTATATTTAAACTCATTTTTACATTTTATGCAGGGAAAAGAATAATTAGATAGTAAAGACATGTATATAATAAATAATATGAGAACAATGATAATTTATACGATTTTATTGATAGGCTAAATTTATATAATACCATCTGGAAATGTAAACCAGTTTGTATAAAAAATGTTTTGCAAGCCTAAAATATTAAAAAGTGTGGTATATCGAATACATTAATTTCTAAATTGATATTAATGGGTTGTATTTATAAAAGAAATATTTGAGAACAGTGTTTCAAGAGAATTTAAACCTACATGTGATTAAGTATATTACTATAATTTATAGTAAACTATATAATTATTGATATTCTGGAAAACAATTGCACACAGGTGTCGATTTGTTCGAAATTTTTTTTTGTTTTCGAAGCAAAACGGCTAGTCACCAAATTCTTTTAAATGAAAAATATGTGCAGAAGATTTTTTTAAATGCTGTATTTGTTAAGAAAGTTAATATGCAATTTATAAATATGCTTCGATAAAAAAATTAAAAGCTAAATGATTAAAAAAAAGGAAAAAACGAGAAAAATAATATTTGAGCACACAGTAAGTGCCTCAAGTGTTGTGTATATTACAGGAGCTTGGCTTTACATGTTATACAGCTGTATGTACCTATACATTATAATAAAAAAAGAAAGCGCATATAATATATTTGTTACAAATATGCGTACAGAATTGAGGTAATGGATGCTAAATAAAAAATACAAAAAATCTATTAGTAATAAAAACCAATCTCCTGAAAAAACTAAGGTTTATTGACGAATAAAAATTATTAAAATGATTATCACATAAAAAATTAACGTCTTTATTCTAAATATTATTATCTTATTAATATAAGTTTGCAATGCTGCCTTTTAATTTTTTACGATTTCCAAAATTGGTTTCATTGTAATCATGTCAACACGAAAATATTTCACAAAAGATTAAAATTCGAAAAGTCTATCCAATTATACATATAGGATCCTACATATATATAAATCTTATTACATAAATTTTATCAATATATACAATAGATAATAAAGTTCGGGTTGCGTTAATATATTTTTTTTAATAATAAAGTATAAATGGTATGTAATAATATTGACAAAGAAAAAAAAAATTGAAATTCGGTAAATTGTTCTTAATGTACGAACCCGTACTTTATTGACAAACGGCATTGTTAAATTAGCTTCGAGCATCGATAGAGATCGTTTCATTTGTAGATGTATGAATTTTCCAGCTGTACATAATACATATATGCTGTAAAAAATTATCATAGAACAATTACGAGGTGGAACGAGTGCAATTTCTAGCATAAGTCACTGGTCTTCCTCAACAATTGAAAAATTTAAATAACATAACCCTCTATAATTGAAACGAGATCACGTAAGTAATAGAATACTGACATCGAGAATTTTTCAATTATTTTTCTTTTCAAGCGTTCCATTCGAGATTGAATGTTAAAAAATAGAAATTATGAATTATAGAGTTGAATTCTCTATATGCATCCTAAAAACATTAGAGGTTTTCTTCTAATTTTGCCTTAAAATGTAAATTGAAAACTAGTTTTTTGAAGAAGCGCGAGATTGATAAATAAGAGAAGAATATTGTATTTTAAAAGCGTGTGTAAAAATTTTTTTATATGTACAAAAGTTGTTGCATTCTTTTGTTTTACATTGAATTAATAAAAAAATATTTTATTTAAAATGCTCGATATGTATAATGATATCGATATGAAAGTCATTATCTAATAAATGATCTACAAAATTATATATATATATATACACATACATGGATAAAAACATGACAAAACATGTCTATAATTATTTAATAATTTTTGCCAATTCACTCATTGCGCTAATGTCACTTAACACGATCTCGCATTATTGTTTTTTCATCGTTTAAAAATTTGCATTTTTGCAACTTATTAAATAGTTTAACAAGTCAAGTATAATGAATAATTCTATCAATCATACCAATGCACGAGCGTGCTGAAGATTGTGTGCACATGGAAAAAAAATAGTCGAAATTAGGAGTTTTCAAAAATATTAAATGTAAAATGTGATTTTTTATTTTTCAATAATGCTTAATTTTTAAATTTTGACTACAAAAATTTTATTTCTAATTATTGTCTTACTAATACATTGGTTCATAATACATTGTAAGCAAATTTTAATGGTTGATTTCATAGAAAGTAATTTTATAAAAATTATATTAAGAATTTAAAAACTCCTTTAATTTCAATGGATTTTTTTCTTTGTGTAAGTTACTAATTTATATTATAAAAAAGTATAAATGATTACAAGCCTCATAAACTCAAATGCGATAAAACAAAAGTTTGTAGCTATACATCTTAAATTTTTAAGTAAATGAGTTGCTAATATTTCGATATTCATATATCAGATTATTATTATTATTATTATTATTATTATTATTATTATTATTATTATTATTATTATTAAAATGTAAATGGCATTGATTGATTGCTTTCCTTCTTGCCGTTTTGACTTATTTTTTTTTTTAGTATAATTCTAATTTTTGCGATAGTACACTCTTTGAGAGATGTGTACAACAATGTGTTTATAAACAATCCATCACATGTGAATTTTATTGATATACATTACTATTTCTATCAATCAAACATAATATATGTATTTGGGCAACCGCTTCAGTTAATACATGTAAAGTAATAAACAATAATTATTGACGATAAACCAATGCCTTGGGTTGAATTGCTTACTAAATCTTATGGTATGAAAAAACATTATATCATAAGTAAATTTTTTCACCGTTAAATACACTCATAAAGCTTATACTCCTTATAGGACAGCGCAAATAATAAACTATAATGGTTTCTTAAAACCTTATACTGTTTTGAAATTTTTGACAAAAACTGATTAAAAAAGATAAGAAAGTATTTGAAAAAAAATTGTTAAATATTAAAGTAACTGTATTGCATGAAGATCCAAGGTACGTGGCTATATTGTATCGAATCGAGAAAAATTAAGGCTTCTGATAACTTTAATTGAAAATGCACATTATATTTCAATTTGAACTTACCAAATCTTTGATAATTTTTATCGCATACGATAAGATCACTAAGTCAAAATGTAGTTAGTGAGTGTTATAATTTATATTTTTTGTTTTACGAAATTTATTACGTTTTTATATAGGGCCCATGAGAGAAATATATAATGATAAATTAAGTAGAATGAATTATGAAAAGTGATATGATTATTAAAATAATATGTCTCAAATAATATTTAATTTATTCACAATTAAATTAACGTATACTGTGATTAGATTGAAGTATTTACTTCTTCGTGCAAAAAATAAATATGTAATACACAAATTGTAAAATCAGAAAATTAATCCAAAATACAAAAAAATTAAAGCATATAAAAACAGACTCTAAAAGAATAATAACATTGGCACAATACAAAATGTACTTCGTTTTCTGTAGGCTATAAAAGCCTAAAAAGTCTGAACGATTAAAAATTATTGTAAATAATAAGATGATCTATCGTGTTTGTTTATTAATATATCTAAAACAAAATTTCGAAATTAAAAATGGCGAAATACTATTACCGGTTTTAAGCTAGTATTATAATTTACTACAAAGTTGTGTTTCATAATTTTTTGTTTATATGATTGAATATTTTTTAAAGAACAATGATTTCTAAAATTAAAAGAATAACAATGGTAAAGTTTTATGTAAACTTTTCAGATTTATCTAATTTGATAAAAAATACTAGTTATTTATTATTTTTTAAAGTATTGTGTTTTATAATACATGGTTTTACATAGAATTGTTTATCGGTCAATAATAAATGTTTTTTTATAGAATTTCTTTACAGAATTTGTAGAAAACGTTTTTTTCAATATAATCATTATTTTAAATAAACGAAAAAATTTCCGAGTAAATGTGAAATTTCTTGTGTTTTATTAATCATACAAATCATAAACGAGAGGCATGCTATTGAAAAAATTTAAACATGTTTTGATTAAATAATCATTTTCTAGAAAAATTTGCATACATAATAAATTTAAACTACATTCATTGTTGAATTTTTTCTGCTCTGTATTATTACAATTTGAATTTATGTTTTAATTTCAATAATATAGATAAAATTGGTCGCGTCGTTATATTATACAGCACTCTCTATTACAAAAACTGCTCTTAAAAAAAATATTTTATAGGAACAATATTTGTAAATTGTTAAAATTAGCCTAGTGAAAGGAGTATAGATGAAATTAAAAAAAGTATTAGACATTTACAAATAAAATTAATGCATTACAGATTTTTTTATAAAATCAATGTTCAAAGAGAGATGAACTGTAATAATATAATGTAAACAAAGAAATTTTGATCAAAATAATAAAATATGTACAGTACGAAATAAAACTGCCTTTATTAGGTGAATATGTGAGACTGACGGAACATCTATTAAAAGGCAGTTTTGATTATTTATGTTATAAGAAAATTGATTAAGACTTCAGTTTCATATACGTTTTAAAATAATGAGTAAAAAAACGTAAATCATAAAAGAAATTTTTATTTTAAAATTTTAAATTTTAATTTTAAAAACTAAAACAAAAGAAAAAGTAGTTTTAATAATCTTGTGTGTTGATATACCTACAAAATTTAAATACGTAATTACAAATAAACGTAAAATAATTCCATATATATTTATAAATAAATCCACTAGTAACATACAGAAAATTATATAAAAAAATTGAGATTGAAAATATGTATGATATACGTATGATTATTCATTACATACAGGCATATTTATTACATATGTTAATTCTGTGTAATCCCAATGAATATGCTATGACACAAAAAATGAATATGCCAAAAAATTAATTTAATAAAGATATTTTTTATACAATTCGAAAAAATTTAAACTTAATTGCAATTAAATAATTTATGATTAATAATTAAAAAATAAAAAAAATGCATTTAGAGTATATTTTTTAACAGACGTCTCAACTTTGTAAATCTTATAATAAAAATTACAGTAGTTAAAAACAGGTATTCTAAGACATATAGTGACAAAATACATTCAAATAGAATCAAGATGTCATCATCGAGTGAAAACTTATAAAAATCAAGTATAATTTGCAAGTTAAGCATTTTTGTTGTTTTATTGTTTATGTTTAAAGAGAAAACTATATTGGTACATTAAAAATAATTAAATTAGATTTTAAACGGATAAAATTATATAAAAACAGAAAAATAAATTTAATGAAATAAATGTAACTTTATCTTCATCTATAAATCGAAAAAAAACTATAAATGTATAATACCTAATATATATCTAATAGATTGGATTTTTGTAAATTATAAAAGAAATATTTTTAGTGTTATAAAAATGTGAATATCATAAAATATTCTAAATGATTCATGTACATTTTTCCATTATGATATGGAATAGCAGGAGCACGATTTATCTAAATTATTAATATAAAAATATTAACAAGATTGAATGGTGATTATGTTGAAATGAAAAAGTACGTAAATAAATAAATTGTACATATGAATAAAGACGTCTTTTTCAATCAAAAACTTTATACTTTCCATTTTTACAAGATAATATATAAAATAAATATATAACATAGTAATTATAAAATAACTTCCATTTTGAAAATTAAAATTTATTCATGTGAATCCATGTAGCATGATATCAAGTTTGTAAAATATATAACAATAAGGTTTTCTTATTTATATTATTTAACTTTAAATTTTTTATAGGTATTTATTTATGTTATAAAAAATCTTATAATGTATCATAATTTAATTTAATTTTTATGGTTTATAAAATTAATTAATAATTTATAATTTAGCTATTTTTATAGTCTTTTCATATTGTAATATAATTTTTAGAAAGCTGGGGAAAAATAACTTATTCTATAAATAAGGAATTGTTTTACAATGACTAATAAAAGATTACGCCTTGCGATGAAAATTGCCACCACTATTTTTTACTTTTATTAAAAGATTTTTAAAAAAATTTTGATAATCTTTATTATTTTGTATTTAAAACCTTTTTTAAACATCTTATACATAAATTGAGTAATAATATAAAATATTTAAAATAAAAATATAATTAAAACTGAAAATCAATTATGTAACGCAAAACCAAATAAATTTTTCATTGTTTTTAACGCATTTTTAAAATATTGTTTTAATTTGATTTTTAGCCAAAAATATAAAAAAAATTCTAAACACTTGTCTGAACATATCGGGTATTTAAAATGTTAGGCGAATATCATATCGATGTGCGCGCGCGCGTGTATGCATACTTACACACATTAACTCTTTTTGCTATATTATGCATTAGGAATTGTTGATTGTGGTATAGGCTTACTAATGCATAATCAATAAAGACAAAAAGCACTTGTGTTGATGCGATAAGACATGCTACATTCAATAGAAACGTGTTTAATGTCAATAACAATGAAAAAAAAAAGTAATTTAAAGAAATCATTTTCAAAAAGTATTTGCGAGACTTAACGAGATGTCCTGAAACTATGAAACTTTTCATAAGGGTATTTCTTCTTTATTTCACGTGTAAACTATATTAACTCATCATATATGATATTTAATTTTATTCGATTCATGAAATTCACAAACAAAAAATGAGCGAAATTGATTAAATATTTTTAAAATCCTTTATCGATCAGTACATTAAACAATATACATTAAAGGGTTTTAAAACATTTAGTGCCTTTTTTGTTACATGAATAAAGTTAAATAAAGAACGCTTACATTTTTCCACTTAACTTTTGCTTATTATAGTTACAATTTTCTTTCTCATGTTTGAAATAAAATATTGTATTTACGTTTCATTAAATATTATACTAATATTATTAAAGTAATGAAACACAATTGAATTAATTAATCATTGAAACAATAAACGAACAAATAAACACTGATCAAATGAGACAGGTGCTTTTGTAAAAAAAGAATAAAAAAATTAAATAACTTGTTTTTTTTTAGAGTGTGGAAATTGAATCATGCTTATTATTAATAAGAGAAGTAAAAAAATTAATATAGCTTCGGTCACTTATAAGTATGATAAGTATGAGTCTTTTTATAAATTTGTTTTGAAATGATCACTTTTATGCTATAAAATACTTGGAGTAATACGTTTGAATGGCGTGCATATTATTATAAGTAAAGTAACATACTTGTAAAAAATAGTAATAGTAAGTAAAGCAAAATATTACAAGATTTCTTGAACGAACAAGAAAAAAATATAATTTTATTGTGCTTTAAAACGGAAAGTACGTAGTTTAAAATGAGTACTTGGTTATTTCAAGTGATGCTTCATGTTAATACTATAATAACTATTACTTTTAAAAATACTATTGATTTAAATAATAAAATTATTATATATGATAATAATAATTTTTTTATTATTATAGTAAGATAAACTAGTAAGAAAATTATATTATGCGTATGAATGTGTATGTAGATATGCATGAAATTGTTCATGCGGATGCGGTTAAATATTTGCTTGACAATGAAGAATTTTAATGTATCTATAATATTGTAAATGTATATAAGAAAATAAAACTTATCCAAATTAGGCCCAACTAGGGTTATTAAAAACTACTTTGTACATAATATATATAACATAAATAAATACAGATATATGTAATGAATGTTTTTGTCATTAATTTACCCACAAATAGCTATTCGTTTGGATTGGTTTAAGTTTTACAAAAAATTTTAATTCTATTAATTCTATTTTAATAAGAAAATAATCGTTCAACTCAAATTATGCAGTATGCAAGATACAATGAAATGTCGAAATTTACGAATTTTTAAAATGCGTAGTACAAATTTATTATCTCAAATATACAAAAGTTAAATATAAATTTTTTTTTTGTTAAATATCAGCAATATATTTCACTGTTTCACTGGTTTATGAAACAATGGTACAAATAATAAAGAATATTTTGTTCAAATTTTAAGCCCCTATTTTTATCAATATTTGGGTTACAAACATTAATATTAAAAAAACATTTATCTTTTTTTAATACAAAATTTGATTTAAAAAATATATTTATAATTGTAAGTCAAGCGATAATTCGTAAATTTTAATGCGATTTTTATTTAATATGTACACTGCATTTGAACTTTCATTTTTCAATGAAATGAAAGACGTAGTGCAATCTATAAATTATGGATTTTTAAAATTATAAAAATGCATAATGATTATCTCCGCGCGTGTATGAGTGCGTGTGTGGATGATTTTTACTATTTTTTTTAATAGTAAAATGTATTGTACATAAAAGTACATATATTATATATGATGCGTTATAGGTGTGTACTTCTTATAGATTAATCTTATACTTACATACGTTTCATAATTTATAAATCAATGTAAACATACTGTTTAATATAACGATTTATAAAATATATATATAAAACTCCTGTAATGATTAAAAAGTATGACATTATTGTGTATGAAGTATACAAGCTACAATATTAAGGCTCTAATCTGACTGAGCAAAGGAAGGTGATTTTAATATTCCCATCGCTTCCTGTGATAAATGTCACTTGCCAGTTACGCATACTTGCGACACTGAATTTTAGTAGCTCGACATAACACTACTGATAGTACCGGTACAGAACAACGTTCCAAAAAGAAACGCTGTGGTAATTTTTGTACCCCGCAATAGTAATAAATTTTGTAAAAATTAATGTGATTCCGTGCCGATACTTATAATAACTTATAATGTATAAATAAAATATATATATATATATATATATATATATATATTATAACTTCTAATTTGTGCACTTATACATACATAGCTTATATAATTACATCTACAGTAAAAAATACAGATATTTATATAAAAAAAAAAATATTTTAATTAATTTTAATCATCCAATGCGCTTTGTTATAAAATGAAGAATTGTATAGTTTTTTTAAATACTAAAAAATATATAGTTTATAAGATATATATCCTAGAGTAGGGCCTAGGACTCATGATTAATGGACGCATGAGTAATCCCTTGGGATTATTCGTGTAAAAATGCTTATAAGCGCATATCGCCTCGCAGAAAAATAGTTATTCAAAAGTAAAAATGATTTGCATTCTTTTTCCGATAGCGCAAGATAGTTTCATACTAGATGTTCAAGGATGCTCTTCTTCCCACAACAGTACTTTAAGTAAGGCTTTGCCACTGAACCCACCCTATGCCTATGAGCTTTGGTTGTTGTTTTCGTGAGGATCTTCATTTGTCTCTTACTTAGCCTAAATATGATATTAGTTAGTCGTTTACATTTTTTTCAGTCATGAAGATCTTACTATGGTTACACATAACTGCTTCGTTCCAGATTAGGCTAATTTTTTTCTTTTTTTAATGCCGTATCTTTTAATGCGACTCTGGTGTACTCCCACTCCCAGTTCTTGCCCAATGAAGTTGATAACAGCTCCAGTCTTACCACATAAGCTTCACCTTAGTCTCCCATGCTAGTCAATTTATGGACTTAACTAAAGTTCTAAACTACCTTTGAATTAATGAAAAGTTCGTCTAGTGACATAAGGGCGCTCTTGCTATCCGAACAAATATATACGCGAGGACAAGTAAACAAGACAATCGCTATCTCCGCTGTTCATCCTGTATCTATCAGTTTGTCCTATTTTACAATTGTCTATGCGACCAGTGGAAGGATCACTCCTTTGCTATTCTTTCTACAACACAGCCCTGAAGCGGTTCCATCTCTTTTTTTAGGCTCGTTCGTACACCAAACTAGCCCATCACCAGGAACGTAATATTTCTCAGTATCCAATTCCTCTCTAAAATATATAGTAACATTTCTTGTACAAAAGGAAGCTCCTGTTAATATCCAGTGTAGCTTAAGTACTGTCTTTTCGTTCAATTCCCTAGGGAACTTCTCTAGGGAACTCTAGGGAAAGAGCCCCTCCTGAATTCTTATAAAGAAATAGTGACTCTGTGCGCAGCTTACGCAGCTACTGCCTCTCGGGTCACCGAAATGACCCATAACATTAAATTTGGAGGTGGAGAGAACCGTTTCACCATATCATTGACCCGTAAATCAGTCTAATTTCAAGAAACGCTTTGTACATCATAGTTTCTGGTTTAAGACCCCAGTTTCAATCTAGAACCATTTTCAGTTGCCACAAGTTGGCCATGATCTTCCTGCTGAATTACTATAAATGAAGCTTCTGACTATGACTGCACTAAGGTATTTAATATGATTTTTGACGGTTAGTCAACTTTATAAAATATTTAGAGAAATTAATGAAATATTTAGGGTAGGTAAAACGAAGTATACAAGGAGGTTTCAAACTCAAAAATTTTTAAATTCTTTTCAAATACAAGATAATTAAAAAAGTATTGATTATTTAATTTATAATTGAAGAAAATGAAAATAAATTAATAAATACACATTATTTAGAAAAGTTTATTTAATTAGCTCTAATTAAGTTTATCTTTTCATTAAAATAATAAATTGATTCGTCAATAGTAGTAATATTGATGTATGATTTAATATTAATAATTTCTCAAGAATTTTTTTATATTTACAAATCCATCTTATATTGTGCTTGCAGTAATTTTTTGCTCCTAAAGACTGAAAATTATTAATAATTTCTTATTTTTATGTATAAAATTAAAAATTACGTAAAAAATGATAATATATACATGTTATATTAAATTCAAATTTGAAATTTATTGGAATAAATTAATTAAAATTTTCTACATGTCTAATATTGTAAATAAATTTTTGTACTATTGTTTATATTTAGTACAATTTTTAATTAAAATTTTCATTCTACAAATAAAAACATAATATTTGTCAAGTTATCAACTACTGAATTCGCAGTACTTTCTATTTGTATAGTATTTTTATATTCTTTAACCTAGTTTAAAATAATTTGTACATTTCTTTTATTTTGTTAGTTGTCTAAAATTAGTTATTTTATCAATATAATTTATATTTTTTTTTATGTGAAAAAATTAATTTGTTTATACAAAAAAATTTATAAACACTATTTATACATATTATAATTTATTATAATAAACTACATTTTTAAATATTTATTTAGAAATTTTGAAATTACTTTTCATAATAAATGGGATACCTTAAACTAAATTATGTAATGAATATTAAAATTTCTATTAAATGTTTAAGGTTTGGTGCTACTCATTATATTCTAAGAATCGAATAATGAAAAACTTATTTTCTAAATTAATGTAATATTTATTGATAGAATTATAAGTTATTTAATAATATAATTAATTATAAAATCTAAATTTTAAATATGTAATCATTCGACTGAAAGTAATGTATTTTTTTAAAACTTTGAGTTTGAGTATAAAAATATAAAGTTCTACACACATACATTTTTTTTAATCAATAAATAGAAGAAGCACATTTCAACATTGGTCTACTAAATTATTGTAGGTGCATTAATTCTAATTTCTTAAAAAATAGAAACTATGATCGATCTACTTAATATTTAAACATACGTAAGTATTTATATTTTTTTTAATAAAACTGATGATGTAAGATAGAATAGAAGTTAAAAGACTTACATATAACAAATGAATTGATTTACAAAAATTGTAAAGAATGATTTATCTTCTTAAATTTTTTATTTCTTGTATTTTTATATTTGCATGTAGAATAAAATTATAAGTAACAATAAATTTATAATATTATTAAATCCATTATTTTAAAATTCCGAAAACATCACGTGTACAAAATAAATCAAATTAAATGTTTGCAAATTCATGTATTTCAAGACTGAACACGTAATATTACGTTATGGTTTTAATTTGTTTTTAAAAATGAGGAAATTTTCTTGGAATATTCCAAATGTTAAAGTGAATCAAGCTTGAAAGTAAAGTTTTAATCCTGTAGTACATTGACAGACATTAAAGTTATTTTATATATAGGCTGACTACAAATATAGAAGTAAATTTCAGGTTTTTGTATTATATTTACTAAAGAGGGCGCTTAAATGAATTGTACGTATTTAGTAATTGGTATAAAATTTTAATTCAATACTACTGAAAAGTTACATTGTTCATGGTAAATTTAATTTTTTTTATTGATTATTGATTCTATACAAAGTCTTACGTGATTTTTTTGGATTTCATAAAAAAGTAAAGCATATATTTACAATAATGACTCCTATAACGATATCAATAGGCTGAATTCAGATGCTACTATACACGACAGTGAGAAACTAATTAAAATAATTGTAAGATATAATTAAAAATTGTTATTTATTCTTATTAGGATGGAATTCTTTATTTTCATTGATTGATTTAATATTTTAATTTATTAGACTTTCAATTGTGCCTAAATTATTATGTAATACATGTTTTACTTGAATAGTCATAGTTAATGAGGGAATATATTTTTTAAGGTTAGAAAAATTGATTAATTCATTTGTTTTGTCAAAGTGAAGCAATTTATTTTTTCACATAATGGCAACCGGACCTATTCTACAGGTAAACATTTCTTGAAAATTCCTAATGCAATATAATATAATTTTAACTATTATTGCAGAAAGCTATTGATATGGTAACAAAAGCTACTGAGGAAGATAGGAACAAAAATTATGAAGAAGCACTCAGGCTTTATGAGCATTCAGTAGAATATTTTCTACATGCTATCAAATGTGAGTGAGAAATAATTGTATGTAAATAAATAAAATATTTTATAATCATTTTTAAAAATGTTCTTAAAACGTTTTTCTTTAAATTGTAATTCATGTTTTTCATCTATTTATAAATTTTTAGTAAATCTATTTTAATATTTTCACTGTATTATATTACACATAAAATATTGATATATTTTAATATAAAAAATATTTTAATATTAATAATTTAAAACATAGATGAAGCACAAGGTGAAAGAGCAAAAGATAGTATTCGTAGTAAATGTATGCAATACCTTGATAGAGCAGAAAAGTTAAAGACTTACTTAAAGAAAGGTAAAAAGAAACCAGTTAAAGCTGGAGAAGAGAATTCAAAAAATGAAGATAAAAAAAGTGATAGCGGAGATAGTGACACAGATAGTGATCCTGAAAAAAAAAAATTACAAAGTAAATTAGAAGGAGCAATTATTATTGAGAAACCAGATATAAAATGGAGTGATGTTGCAGGATTAGATGGTGCTAAGGAAGCCTTAAAAGAAGCTGTCATTCTTCCTCTTCGTTTCCCTCATTTATTTACTGGAAAAAGAATTCCATGGAAGGGAATTTTATTATTTGGTGTAAGTTATTTATTTTATGAAATATGAGATTCAGCCCAATATAATATTTAATTTAATATACTTTTAATATCAATTATTAAAAATATATTATTTTAATTTTCTCCTTTACAGTATACACATAACGATTCCTATTACTTATTATGTTAAACTTCACTTCAATTTATTAATGAAATTGTTTTATATTTCAGCCTCCTGGAACTGGTAAATCCTATTTAGCGAAAGCCTTAGCTACTGAAGCCAATAATTCTACTTTTTTCTCTGTTTCGTCTTCTGATTTGGTGAGCAAATGGCTAGGAGAATCTGAAAAATTAGTCAAAAACTTATTTGAATTAGCTAGAGCTCACAAACCTAGTATCATATTTATAGATGAAATTGATTCTCTCTGTTCTTCAAGATCTGATAATGAATCCGAATCAGCTAGAAGAATAAAAACAGAATTTTTAGTTCAAATGCAAGGTCTGTGATTGATAAAATTTAAGGAATATAATATAGATGCATCGAATTTAAATATAATATAGATTTAATAGAAAAAATATTGTTTTTTTTTTTTAATGGAATAAATAAACGAATAATTTAAAACAAAATTTTATAGGTGTGGGTACTGATAATGAAGGCATACTTGTCTTAGGGGCTACAAATATACCTTGGGTACTAGATTCTGCTATCAGAAGAAGATTTGAGAAAAGAATATATATTCCTCTACCAGAAGAACCAGCAAGAGTAATTATGTTTAAACTTCATTTAGGTAATACTTCTCATCTCTTGATTGAAGAAGATTTTAAGAAATTAGCATCAGCAACAGAAGGTTATTCTGGAGCTGATATTAGTATCATAGTGAGAGATGCACTTATGCAACCAGTAAGACAAGTTCAAACAGCTACTCACTTTAAAAAAGTTAAAGGACCATCACCTAAAGATCCATCAATTATTGTAGATGATTTACTAACACCATGTTCTCCTGGAGATCCTGCAGCAATAGAAATGAATTGGATGGAAGTGCCTGGAGATAAATTATTTGAACCTCCAGTAACTACGGTATTTATATAATAGAATAATTCATTAAAATTCATATTTAATTTTATTTGTTCATATGTTTATATGCATTTAAGAACGTCAAATATGTTATATAAATATTTTTTTATTTAGTGTGATCCACAAATAAAATAATTCTAGTATCAAATTTAATGATATTATTTGATAAAATTACATATTTCTAGATTTATTCAGCTGCATTTGCAATTGGAAATTTTGTTTAGAAAATTATGTGTAGAAGATGTAAATCATTGATGTTTATCCAATACTTCTTAATTATTTTAAGTATTTAAATTTAAATGATATATATTAATTGTGATTAAGTAAATTATTATGTCTTTATTAATTGTTTAGTTTTTAATTTCACAAGACATATTACATTTTTACAAAAAGTATTTTTTTATAATTAATTAACTAATTTATATAAGCTTCAAATAATTTGTAATTTTTATTCTGTACAGAAAGATATGTTGAAATCATTAACTACTACTCGTCCAACTGTAAATGATGAGGATATGAGTAAGCTTGAAAAGTTTAAAGAAGACTTTGGTCAAGAAGGTTGATTTGAGTAATAAGTAGTGAGTGAATGAAGTTAAAAACTCAAAAATTGAATTTGAGTTTGCTTGTCTAACTCTAATTTATTAATTATTCAATGTGTTTAATAAACACAGGAGTGTTAAAAGAAGTTTTTTCCTTTTATAAAATAATGATTGATATATTAAAGTGTCAATTGACATGGAATAAACTTGCAATTTGCCAATTATGGCATCATTTAAACTAAAAATAATCTATATTTTCAAAAAAAATTCTTATATTAACAAATTGTTCATGTAAGAGTTATGATGGTTTTTGTTAAAAAAAAAAGATTTTTTTATTTTACTTAATTATTTTAATTGCTGAAATTAATTGTATTTTAATTTCTGATTGTATAACAATTAAATTAAGGTTTTTTTACTATACAATTTTATTTGATAGCTTGTGTTTGAGACAATTTTTAAGAGGAATTTTTATCTAAGTACAATGCATAATGTAATTTGTTTATCCTGATAGATTAAATCAGTTCATATGTAAATTATTTTTATTGTTGATTAAATAAATATGAAGCTTTGTAAAATAATTACTTCAAAATATTCAATTAATTAAATTATTTAACCTTCAAAAATTTAAATAGCACATGTATTACAATATATAGAAAATAAAAATTGATTCTATTAAGGAGGGCAGTGTCTAAGAAACTCCGAATCCATATACACTACAGTTACTGTCATATCATCTCTAAATAATCTAACTACTTCTTCTGATAATGTTAGCATTTTTGATATTTTAGTGTGATCTATTCCATATTCTGTTCCACCCAATGCATTCCGTATTAAATGTGTAGCTGCATTAGCATCTAATGGTTTTTTTTTTAATCCCTCTTTACGTTGAAGAAGCATTTTATTGATGTCTGATAATTTCATATTTTTTCGAGGTAATCGTAATGAACTTAAAGTTACTTTACCGCTCATATGTTCACCAACAAGTCGAACAGCTTCTAATGGAGACATTAAATCCCAAAGACCATCAGAAGCTTTAAAATTACAAAGATATAATACCATTATTAAATTGATTAGTATAAGTCTATATTAATTCTTGTTCATTAAGGCTAATTATCAAAAATAATAATTTGAATATTTTAAACTAAAACAAAATTTAAATAATTACCAATAATCAAAAATTTATCTCTAGGTGTTAATCTGTGATATTTGACTTCAGGCTTAGCAGTCAAATATGGTGGAGTATAGTAGTTTGGAGGTACTGCATTTTCTCCATAAAAAGGTACCACTTTTTTATCCATGAGTTCATAGCTCCATTTATACCGAAAGTCTCCTAATGAACGAAGTGGTGCTAATTGGCCTAAAAGCCGTTCCATTTTTATAACAGTTGATTTTTCATTTATGGGATGTTCTGAGAAGATTCTTTCAACTTCTGCTCGATTATCAGTATTATGTTCTATTGACATCATTTTTGTTGACCATCCATCATTTTCTAGGAAAACAAATTTGAAAAGTTAAAGATGTATACAAATTTATAATAAAAAATTATAAGTAGCATAATCAAGTAATTATTACATCAATATAGAACTTTTTTTTTTAATATATATTTTATCATGCTTTACATTATACAAACCTGAAAGAACTCCTACAACTACTTGACAATCTCCTACACTTGCAACGTGTAAATGAGGACCATTTATATGTGCAACTGCAGCAACTGCACCTGACATTGCAACAGAAAGAGTTCTTATTACATTTTTTCCTTTTGCTTTTAATGCTTCAATTGAAATATCATTATCAAGACACAAAAAAGCAGTTTCTAGTGCAGCATCTGTTTGAAATTCTTTTTTAAAATTTTTTTCAATTAAATATCTCAAAAAGTTAATAAAACTAATTTTATAAATTTCATTTATTTCTTTAATAAATTTTGATTTGTCATTAAATGTTTCAAGTAATTGACAATTTGTTCCAGAGATTATAGATTCTAAAAATCTTTGTAATATATTGGAAGGCAGTAGACATGCTGCAATGTAGCGTAAAAGCCGTTTTGAAATAACTTGAGCACAAGCATTTCCACCATGACCATCAAATATACCGAATAAAAAACCTAAAATTTGACAAAATAAATTAAAATAAAAATAAATAATATTAATCTAGACCAATTATCAATTTAATATTTCAATACCATTAGTTAATAAACACTTAGCTTCTGATCTGGTATCTTCTATAGGATTATTAGAACTTAACTGATTTGAATCATAACTTTTAACAGAATTAGGACCAATAAATTCTTTGGTAAATTCATTAGCTTGTAATATATCGGTTACCTGAAAAAAATCAAATAACCTTTCTCAATTAATAAAAAGTTTAAACATCTTGATTAAATTTAGAATTCAATTTTTTTTGTTTTTTAAGTATCAAAACTTTAAGTTACAATCGCAATTAATTCAAATTTTTTTATAAAAAAGTTTTGTACCTCCTGGGGAGTCAGTCGAGGAACATTTACGTAAAAACGAGTAGAAGTTTTACGTACATTATACCACGTATATTTGTTCCTAAACTTGTAAGAATTTTTAGATAAATGCTTGAAAAAACTGATCCATACGATCATTCTATTTTTCACAATCCAATAAAATTTTTAGAAATCTTATATTTGAGAAAGAATGTTTTATTGAAATTTTCCGCATTTGCAGATTATTTTCTAAGCATATTTCTAGGTTATGAGTGTTGAATCTACTATCATTTTTCTAAAATTAGACATAAATACTAACTTTTTAAATTAAACGATGATTCGCAAAAATATTTTCAAATAAATTTGTATTAATTGTACGAGAAATCGATGGTATAGATTTTTTAAACAGATAAATTATATTGATCATTTCGGAATGCCTGTACATTATTTTTTCATTCGATATATTTAAATACTAACGTATATAAAATCCATGCCAACATTGCCAATTGATAGTGTATTAAATTACAATATTATCTAATAATATTGAACGCATACGCATGTTTATTTGCAAAAATAAATTTGTGTATATTGCTTACATTAAAAAAGATACTATTTGTCTTTACATATATTACTGAAACTTGTATTTTCATTCAAATAGTTTTATAATTATATTTGACACTACATTTGTGTATAAAAAGCAATTATTTTTATTACATATAAAAAATTATTATTTTTTAAAAATCTTGTGCTTGTTCGAAAACAATGGTAAATATATATCAAAATATAAAAGCAATTAATTTAAATAATTTCTTATTTACCTATTATTAATTTTAAAATGAAATTCATGAACTGCATATAAATATAAATTTTTGTGAAATATGAATTGCCTCATACTTTAATGCGGATGCTCAAAATTTGCTGCATTGAGAACCATTCCATAAAAACAATTATACTTTATATGTTATATCTTCCTGTGTATGTGTGTGTACGTATTTGTGTATGTGTGTGTGTATATGGGTGTGTGCGCGTGCGTGATTATATATATATATATAAACATTAATATTAATTAGATATTAAAAAAAAAAATATTTAATGTTTAAAGAATAAATAAAAATTGTATTCGTATTTATTTCTTCACTAATTTATTTAATTTGTCATTTGTTCAGCTTATTGAGTAAATATTTGAAAAACGTGTAATTTAAACGAAACACAATATGAAGAGTTATTGCCCCAACTTTTCTTTATAAAAATATTAATGTTGATATCAGCGCCTCTTACGTCAGCCCATAGAGTTTGTCTGTTTGAATTTTAAGTTACGTTGTATAATTGTCGCGTCGACAAGCTGCAACGGTTAAGTTTGTTGAGTTTATTGTCATTTGTGTTGACGCATGCAACAAATAGCGTAAGTTTTGTAATAATTTATTCGAGTATCGAATTAATCATAATTAGTTTGTTGACGAGAAAATTTATAAATAGGTTGATTGATATTGATTTATTTTAATGTCTTCTTTTTTATCAAAGATTGAAAAACTTTAGTTTTAACGCTTGTTATTTTAGCATTGTTTTGTCATTGCGCGCGCGAGGCCTGGCGATATAGAAATATTTGGAACAGATTTTATAAATGAATGGAGAGAAGAAAAGCATTATAATGTACCCGAGAAATGCTTTGAAATTTATTCAAGTAACTTTTCAAGTAGTTAATTTTAAATTATAAATACCATATTTGCTTTTACTTTTATTATTCTTTTATCGTTTTTTCTTATTACACTGTTGCTCTTATTGTTAAATATTTAAAAACATATCTGCAAATTTATGTATTGCAATATTAAAATATAAATTTAGTTTTCTTTAATTTTTTAATAAGAAAATTTGTCCATTAACTTATTAAGTTTAAAATAAAATGTAGCTATTTAGAGTTTAGTGATATATATTAATAAGCAAAAAATTAAGATACTGGATACATTTAATCAAAAGTTTTTTTTACAAAAAGAATTTCAAATTTTTATCTCATACAATACCATTTGCTTTCATAAATTTTCAATAATAAATTTGTATTTAAAATTTTTTTTAAGGATAGTCTGGTAACTTAATAGTTAGCACTTAGCAAGAAGAGAAATGGTATTTAATCGAAGAGATTTGACTAAGGCATTTTCACCTTACAAAATGAAAAAATTTAGTAACCGATGCTCTTCTGGGCAAGGAGGATTAAAACCAAGTACAAGTGGGAGTACAGCCTTATTAAAAAATGATTCAGCACAAACAAACATTAAAGTGATAGTTCGTGTAAGGCCTCACAATGAAAAAGAATTACAAGAAAATTATAAAACTATTGTAAAAGTGATAGATGAACGAATGCTTGTTTTTGATCCGAAGGAAGAGGAAAATCCATTTTTTTATCGTGGAGTTGTTCAAAAAGGTCGTGATTTATTAAAAAGGCAGAATAAAGAATTACAATTTATATTTGATAAGATTTTTGATACAACTGCGTCAAATGTTAATGTTTATGAAGGTAGTACTAAAGAACTTATATCAAACTTATTAGATGGTTATAACTGCTCAGTGTTTGCTTATGGAGCAACAGGAGCAGGTAAGACTCATACGATGCTTGGTAAAGAAGGTGATCCAGGAATTACATATCGTACCATGGCTGAACTCTTTACACAAATTGAATTACAAGCTGACAGTAGAAATTTTAATTTTGGTGTTTCATATTTAGAAATTTATAATGAAAATGTTCAAGATCTACTACATAAGTTAGGTCCACTACATTTAAGAGAAGATGGTAGAGCTGGTGTTATTGTTGCAGGTTTAAAAATTATTACTATTCACAATGCAGAAGAATTGTTATCTTTGTTAGCAAAGGGGAATAAAAATCGTACTCAACATGCTACTGATGCTAATCAAGAAAGTAGTAGAAGTCATGCTGTTTTTCAGGTATATGTTAATATTGCTAACAAAATTGACGGGCAAGTGAAGCATGTTAAATTATCAATGATAGATTTAGCTGGTTCTGAAAGAGCTTCAGCAACAGGTTGTACTGGTGCCAGATTTAAAGAAGGAGCAAACATAAATAAATCTCTTTTAGCTCTTGGGAATTGTATTAATAATTTAGCTGATGGAATAAAGTATATTCCTTATCGAGACTCAAAATTGACACGATTATTAAAGGATTCTTTAGGAGGAAACTGTCAAACAGTTATGATAGCTAATATTAGTCCTTCTAGTGTAAGTTTTGAAGATACTTACAATACATTGAGATATGCAAACAGAGCTAAAAAAATTAAAACTAGTGTCAAGAAAAATATTGTGTCTTGTCAAATACATGTTTCTAGTTATATTAAAATGGTCGAGGAACAAAAGAAAGAGCTAGAAATATTAAAAGAAAGGCTATTAGTTTATGAAAATATATCCTTACCAAAATTTACAACTCAAACATTAGAAAATACTGAAGATCAATCACAGGAATTTACTGAAATAAATAACAAATTGATAGAACTTTATAATAAGAAAAGAATATTAAATGAAAAAATATTGTCTTTAGAAAGTTCAGATAAAATTTTATATTGTAGAATTCTATATAAAAAAGCTGCTGATAATCGGTTACATAATTTAACAGCTGCTGTAGAAACTACAACACAAGAAGAAAAAAATGCCAGTGGTAAGTCACGTGTAAATAAATCATTGCAGTATTTCAAACGACAAAGAGAAGGTGTAAAAGTACAAATGAAATCTGTTTGGGATGAACTTTGTAAAGTTGAAGACAATCTTGTAGAATTAATTTTAAATATTAAATCCAAGAATTTATATAATAGATTTGAAGATAAGATTAGTTTTTTAATTTCTGAAGTAGATGCAGTAAGAATGCAACAACAATTTGAACATGCTAAAAAAATAAACAGTCTTCAGCAATGTGAAATGCAATCAATATCAACAATGATTAAAATGATGAGTTACACATGCCAAAATTACTATAATATGATGCGTGGTGGAGGTACCATAACAGAGAAATTGAAACAAGAATTTAAGCATTTAATAAAATCCTTAGAAGGAATCAAAAATATCAAATGGTCTGATTTAAATACAAATAAGCAAGAGGAAGATTTTTATAGTACAATTTGTTTAAGTATTCAAGAACTTGAAAATCCTTGTAATAATAATATGCCAGAGTTATTAAGATTTAATTCAGATGAAGAATCGTTAAATAAATCTTCCAAAAAGATACTTAGTACAACATTTAACTGCACTCCAACAAAAAGTATTACAACAATGACAAATGAAGTACTGAATTCAACTATAACTATTAGTAATGATGTATCAACAATTGATGATAATTCTAGTATTGATGTAGGCAATTTAAATAGTACATTTTGTTTACCAGACAATAAAAGTAGAAAAAGAGTATTATCAGATAGTAAAAATCAAGTAAATTTTAGATCACCAGCCAAGCAGGCAAAAAAAATTTCTCCAAAAAATAGATTTGAAACTGGATCTGTACAAAATGGAAAAGAAAATAATAAAGAATTTCCAAAACCTACAATGACAGCTAAAAGTATCGCTATTTTAAATAAATTAAAAGCTGATAGAATGAAACCTTTAATTACTGGAGCCTACAATGGTGATCAATCAGAAGCAACATTAAAAGCTGTAAGAGGAAAAGAAAGAAGAGGGCTAACTTCTTCCCATCCATATCAAAAATCCAGTATGCAAAAACAGCAACAAAAGTAAATTATAAAAATATAATTTAAAGCATTTTTCGTGAAAATGGGTATTTTAATAAAACAATTTTCATTCACTTTTAAAAGATTATTTAATTACTATTTTAATAATTTTATTATTTTATTAGTGTTATTATTATTATTATTATTTAAAAAATTAACAACAACATTATTAAATTAGTTAAATTTTTAATTATATTTTATATTAAACATTTATCCCATTTTTACTACATTTTTTATTCTAACAGAAATTTAATATTAATTTGAAAAAAATTTGTATTTCAGAACACCAACAGTTTTGCCATCAACTCGTGTTCCCTGGTAAGAAACTGAACGAGATTAATATATTTTGGAGCTGTACAGAATAAAATGTATATATATATATATTTAATGTATTTCATTCCAGTGTAAAATCAAATATTTTTGGGAAACAACAAAATATTTAATAAATATTACTATAATCTAGTTTTTTTCATGACATGTAACAAAAACTCAATACATTTATTGATAAAGTAAATTTTTTCTCTAAGTAAAAATTTATCACCAACTCGTAAACTATTTTGTTACTATTAAAATAAGAAGTTTTTTATACATAGTACACTTTTTTCAATAAAATTATTTATTTAAAATTGTTTGTTAAATCTATTTCATACATAATTTTAGGACTAAAATATTAATTCCATTGTTTTAATCATAATTTCATATTTTATTATAAAACAAATTTAAATATTTGATGAGTTATCGTAATAATTTTAAAAGAAGGCATAATGTTTTAAAGGAAAGAAACAATAATAAAACCTTATCTAAAATTTGTTTACGATTATAAATTAATTTAAATAAAATCTCAGAAAAAAGATGGTTTCCTTTTACTATTATTGTTTAAAAAGTCGTTAGTGAAGTTAGTCTGAAAATAAAATTAAAATATTAGTAGTTTTTAATTTACGTTTTTCTTATAAAAAAATTGCGCCCGTAATCCTTTAAAGCTCGTAAACATGTTTCTTGGATATTGTCAAATTGTTTATTAAATTCAAATCTTGAATATCTGCTATTGATTATTGTAGGAATTAATGGTCTTGTAAGATTAAACAGGATGGCAAATGATTTAAGAGAAACTCTAAATGTTGTCTTAAACCTATCAATGTAAACTAAGCAATAAAAAATCACTAAAACACTAATTTTGTTATAAGTTGAAAACGTTTACTCTGAGATTTTTATTTTTAATCTTTTTTAAAATTCATAAAATGTAAATAAAAAACTGTACGATTATATTTGAAATATACTATTTAAAATTTTTTATATTGTTTAAAAATGCTTACATTTAAAAAAAAGACAGATCTATAGCATCATTTGTAATTTCCAATATATTTATTAACTTTCTATTGGATTATTATGCAACAATTGAAAAAACATTATTTTTTTAACAGCTTTCTTATATTTATTAAGAGAATATGCATTTTCTCCATTATTGATTAATTTAGAGACAGCTAGTTTATATTCTTCAGCAAGTGGTATATGTAAATAATTATAATCTTGAGGTATTTTTGGCCAAGTATATATTGTAACTAAATTAATTTTACTTTGATGTTCTTCCCAATTGTAGTCTTCAATGTCAGCTAAATCTTTTTTATTTTCCCAATCTTCTTTACGCTAAAAAAAAAATAAATATATAATTTATTAAATAATATTTATGTGTTTAATAAAAAAAAAAGTACTTCTCTATATAGATAAAAATTTCAATATTTTATGAAGCTGTGAAATATTACTTTTGCAATAGCAAATTTAGTTTGTTATATATTTCTGAAGTGAAAAAAGAATATAGCTTTTAGATAATAAACATTTTCAATAATAATATCATTGTACACTGCATTATAACTGTATTTTCTTTCAAATATTTGATTGTATGTTTTATTATGTTTGTATTCTTTGATTTTTTAATAAAATGCAATTTTCCATTAATGTTGACAGAAAAAAATTTGTTTCAACTATATTATTATCGTTTTTTTACTATTAACATATTGATTTGAAACAATATAAAATAATTATTTCGACAAAGTACATACCCAAGATTCATAGTATAAAGCAGTCAGAAGGTATGTAGCATACTCATAGTTTTGTTTTCTTATAGGACAGCGATCAGTAATAATTGTTATGATATCATTTTCAGGATGATATCTGTTACCTAATAACCTTAATATTTTATCTTTTCCATGACAATCAAGATTTAAACTTGCTAACTTCACTTTAAATGTAATAATTCTTGAAAGTGGATCTCTGATTGTTGGTCCCGAATAACAATAATCAGAATATGTAATATCTAGAGGAAAATGTTCTGTACACTTTAAAAATGAGTCAAGTTCTTCAGGCCATTTTGTACAAAACCGTTTAAGTGCTTCACAATGTTTTTTAATAGCAGGAGGAGTCAAATGTAAAAAATTTGGTATTTTCATTAATTCAGTATTTGCAAATTTAGGGCATGGTGCCTCACCTGGTTTAGGATAGCCTTGTCGAATAGGTAAAGGGACTGTATTTGGTTGAAATGTTTTTTGATTTGGCCAAACTGTTGACCAATCTTGATCAATAAACATCTTCTCTTGCCTTGCAATAAATAATGGTACTATTTTTTCATTTCTTGTATTTTGTTTACGCTTTTGAGGAATTAAATCTAATACACGAAAGCCATCTATAAATATATTAATGAAATTTTAATTTTTTTTTTAATATATATATATATATATATATATATATATTTAAAAATCAAAAATTATTTTAATTATTTGTTACTAATATATAATTATAAAATATGATTTCATAAGATATTTTATGCGTTTTCATTCATTAGTATTTATAAACTATAAATTATAGAATATTTTTGCCATAAAACTTTATAACTATCACTTTAATTTGTTAAGCTAAAGAAATTTATGAAATCAGTTTTTTATTATATTATTTGACTTGAAGTAAAAAAATTTGAAAGTAGTGTAGTGTAATGTAAATATTTTTTTTATTTAAAATTGTTTAGTAAAACAAATCACTAAAATCTTTACCTTTATCTACGTGATTAACAAATATATTAGGAACTTTTGCTTTTATCGAGCGTAAAATTACAAAGCTAAATATTTTCGGTTTAAAAATGTAGGTATTTATTTTAGAACACATGAAAGTTGACATATTACTTTTTTTAAATCTTTAAATTACAGGCATAACCTCTATTTAATTCAAATAACTACTTCTTTTTATCGAAAATAACTACTTTTCATCTGTTTCAAATATCAGGCTGCTTATGTTAAATAAATGGTTGTTTTATTTTAATAATTAAATTTTATTAGATTGTAAACATCAGACCACAAAGATAATTTTACTTTAATTTATGGAAAATTAAACAACCTAAATATATATTCCTTTAACAGCTACGTAACATTTTTTAAAGTTATCGTTTATTCTATAAAATACGTATTCCATCTGTCCATCTACATTTGTACGTATATAGTGTGATTTTTTTACATCAGAAATGAAAACATTTGGATTATGCGCAATAGCGTCTTTTTGCTTATTTTTGGTGAATTAAAAATTTCGGCGTAAGGGTTAGCTAAGAAAAGGAAAACATTTATTATTATTTCTTTTTTTTTTTTTATATAGTAAAAAAACATATGAAGACTGAAGTTCTACTGTTTTATGCGTAATTGGAGTCACAAATCAAGATGCGGATATTTAACAGCCTGTATTAATAGTGTGGACATTTTGTATTATGCGTACTAACAAATTGAGGTGACACGAAAAGTGCTAGTAAAGTTGAGACAGTGACAAAACGAATGCAGGAGAAGAAAAAATGAATTGATCAAAATATATACTATATTCCATTATTTTTCCTTTAAGGTTAAAATAAATACGTATAATACGTACTTATAGATTAAATATATGAATCAAATATTTTATAGTCAATTGAAAAATTTTAATACTAAAAATATTTAATAATACTTTTATAAGGAATATTTTTTTGAAAAGTAACGAAAACAGTAAAAGAATGTTTTGATTTTAATGTTTTGGATTTTAAATAATAATTTTTATGCATAATGAATAAAGATATGTCGTTCGAATGACACTTATAGGTCATGTGTAGAGTGAGAGAGAATGTGCGTGCAGAGAGAGAACGAGAGAGAGAGGGAGCGTACGAGTTCAATACGATATTTAATGAGAAAGTAATAGAGAGAGAGAGAGAGAGAGAGCGCAAGAGTGCGTACAAACGAGATTGAATGAGAAAGAGAGATATTTTTTTACAAGAAATAATCCGCGATAAGCTTACAAACCGCCGATGCATATGTAAAATAATTTTATTAATATATATATATCATTTTTTTAAATAAATCTTTTTACATATTAACAAATCATTTTATATTAAAAGCATATGAATAGACATAACGTAAATGTACATTATATTTGTATTTAAAGCATGTCTAAGTATACATTATTCTTAAACTATGTATATTTTATTCATTATCATAATATACTAGCATGTAAAAAATGAAAAAGCGATTGAACATTAGCCACTGCTGCGGCTACAATAAGATTTCAATTTATGTTTGTTGATGCACACATGATTGACGTACACATCATTGATGGAACACGTGTCCAATGTCCATATGACTTGCCGAGCTAAGGAAAGACCAAAATTTAGATTTTGTCGACTAGAAGATTGCAGTCGATAAATCTGGCAATGCCACAGGCAAATTAGAAATTTGACAACAACGTTTGTTTTCAAAACAGCTAAAAATCGGTTCAAGAGAATTCGGTTCTTACGCATGGTACAGGCGAGAACGAAGGAAGAGTGAGAGAGAGGGAGAATGCATGCACTACATGATAGAACGAGAGGGAGAGGGAGTGTGCTTGCAGTACATGAGTGAAAGAGAGAATGTTCGTGCAGTACGAGAGCGAGAGAGAGGGGGTGAAAGAGAGCGCGTACAGTATGGGACCGAAAACGTAATAAATAGTATCAAATAGAAAAAGAATAAAGAATAAGATAAATAAATTATATAACGTAATAATAAACATTAAATAATACAAATTAAACGTTAAATGAATAATATAACAAATATTATAAAACAATAGTAAGAAAAGAATAATAATTCATTCAAACCTCTTAATACAAGTTTTATTTTAAAAAAATGCATATTTATTTATATAGCATCTTGGTATCTATACGATCTTTATTTCATCAAACAATTTTCTACAATGAATTTTTTCTATAGTTTATTTTAGAAAATAGATTTTTTTTATTAGAAAGGTTAAAGAAAGGTAACGAGTCTTTAAATTTGAAAATTGTCGATAAAGTAGAGCATTTAAATCGCCTATGAATTTATTCATAGTTTTATAGTAAAGGAAGCTACTTTATATGCTGCGATGCCGTTGCTTAATACTAGAAAATATCCTCTAACTCTTCTGGCTGCCCTTCTACTCGACTACTTTTGGTGGAGAGGGTCGTTCAGAGGCCCACGTGATCAAAAATACTACTGCGCCGAAGCGAGAAATCCTGAAATCCGCAACCCTACTACTGCTACTAGTTGAGATTTG
Organism: Kradibia gibbosae; assembly: GCA_018907135.1. Taxonomy (NCBI): domain Eukaryota; kingdom Metazoa; phylum Arthropoda; class Insecta; order Hymenoptera; family Agaonidae; genus Kradibia; species Kradibia gibbosae. Next base: position 24,115,095 of record JACCHX010000004.1, on the reverse strand, counting down.
TAACTTGGGAGTAATTGTGATTAATAAATGTTCAATATGTTGTACTTTCACTGTATACTATCATAGCTTATTCTGAAACGATGACGTGTTAACATTGTGTTCATATTGCTTCATTTTATTGTATAATTGTAACATTAGCAAATATGGCGTCTCCACGATCGAAATCACCTCGTCCTACTCTAATTTCAGTTAAAAAGGAGGAAAAAGAGGAAAGCTTTTGGGATAAAATTGGTACCTTGGGACGTAAAAAGCGCATAAAAGAAGGTATGTTTTACGTTTGTAACTAATGTACAAACATAAATGTACGGCACAGTGGGTGCTTATTATTTCAGTTGTGTACGATCAAATATATTAAATTTATAAGATTGAAATCATGGTAATGCTAATAAATATCAAAAATTTGGATCCATATAAATAATTTAACAGCTATTAACGATTTATGCGACAATTTTGCTATAGTTTTGATTAAAAATGAAATTTTATTTTAATGAATAAAAGTTTTATGTGCAACTAAAATTATCAATAATTTTAAATGCATATCCATATTAATTTTATGCTTTACAATACAATTTAGTTCAAGAGGTTCAAGAAGAAGGTAAATATGCCATTGATTCACCAGGATTTGCAGCTATGGTGGATATGCTGCCAGAAGATTATGCTTTAGAAGAAAATGAAGAAAGATCTATGATAGCACCAAAAAGCCTAGAAGAATCCAAAGTTAAAGAATTAATTCATGTATTAATTGAGTGGATAAATGATGAATTGGCTCACCAACGAATTATAGTCAAAGATATTACAGAAGACCTTTATGATGGTCAAGTACTCCAGAAATTGCTTGGTAAATAATTTAGATTATAAGTTTATCTTTTTTTTCTTTTTCTTTTTTTTATTTAAGCATTTGAACTTTTATAAGAAAGTTATTTAGTAAGGCTACCCATTAGTGAATCAAACCTTGGTCTCCAACTTGAGAGGGGAAGATAATGACTGCTATACTATGGGATATAAATTGAAAGTTTTACTAAAAAATATATTTATTGCCAAAAATCTATACATAATTATTCAAATTATAAGTACTTTTTTAATATAATTGTATATTTTATTTATATTTTAAATTATTATGTAAATTATGTTCATTAAAATTTGTATAATGCAAAAAGTATTATAATTCAATTCAAAAACATTATTTTCTAAAATTATTGTTTTATACAATGAATACACTGATTTAAAAGTACTGTACTATTATAAATAAAACTATTATTTGCAGAAAAATTAACTGGAAAGAAACTTGATGTTCCTGAAGTGACTCAATCTAAAGAAGGGCAAAGACAAAAATTGGCTGTTGTGCTAAATACAGCTAATAAAGTTTTAGGATTCTATCCTCCTTATAAGTGGAGTGTTGAATCAATTCACTCAAGAAATATTGTGGCTATTTTAAATTTATTAGTTAGTTTGGCTCGCTTATTTCGTGCACCTGTTAGGCTTCCAGAGTTGGTATCAATTCAGATTGTTGTTGTAACAAAAAAGGATGGTCAGTTAATACATAAAATCATACAAGAGAAAATTACTTCAACATATGATGATTTGGGAATGCGTTGTGAAAGAGATGCTTTTGATGCTCTATTCGACTATGCACCAGAAAAATTAGCAGTTGTCAAAAAGGTAAGTAAGATTTACAAAACAATAAAAAATTGAATGCTTTTTATATCTTATAAATTAATTAATGTTTTTGAACTTTTAATATATGTAGTCATTGATAACATTTGTTAACAAGCATTTGAGTAAGGTACATTTAGAAGTATCAGATCTCAATAATCAATTTCACGATGGTGTTTTTCTTACATTACTATTGGGTCTTCTTGAAGGATTCTTTGTACCATTAGGAAACTTTTATTTGACTCCAAAAACTCACGAACATAAAATTCATAATGTATCATTTGCTTTTGAACTCATGCAAGATATTGGTTTACCAAAACCGAAGGCTCGACCAGAAGGTATTAAATTTAATACATTAAAAAAATTGAATAAGCTGTCAAACAAAATCTATTTTTTTAAAGTCAACTTGAAAATATTCTTTTTCAGATATTGTTAATTTGGATTTAAAGTCAACATTACGTGTTCTTTACAATTTATTTTCAAAATACAAGGTTTTAAATTAGAATAATGTTTTTCTTGAACATTTTTTTTCGATTTTAGATTTCATTTAAATAATTTTCTATATCAAAACAACAAAAGACTAATCTCTTCCATTTATTTAAAAATATTTGTATGTTCTGCATTTCGCTAACCAAAGATATTTTATACATTAACTAATAGTTTCCAAGAGAATGCTATATATATTTAAATGAGTATGCCTGCTTATAAATTAATTACTTATATAATCTATATATATATATATATATATATATATATATATATATATTTAGTTTCATAAATGTATAATATTTAGGATAAATAAACGTTTGAATACAATTTCTATTCTTAAAATTTTTAAAAAAAGTAATATAATTTTACATCTTATATTTCTTATTTTTTTAAATTTATGTTTTTTAAAATAAAAATGAAACAGTCAAAAAATTAAACAGTTTAATTATTTGAATCATAATGATTTTTCAATTGTTTTATAAGAAATTTATTATCTCATGAATTTGCTAACGCATCGTTTAGATTTGTTACTTGAAAATTACTACTTATGACTACTTCATCATTTATTATGAAATACCATATTCAAAAAAATAAGATGTAGAAATATAATTAAATATAATTATTGAAAATATTAATTGAAAATAAAAAAATTTGATACGTCAAATTAATGATGACTAAATTTTTTGTTTTTTAATTAATAATATATTCTCATTATATACTATTTTTGTACATACAATGTACATCATCAACACTTAATTCAAATTTTTATTTAATTAAAAAATTTACAATGTGAACAAATTTTTAGAAATTCTAGATAATTGCATTAATTTACGTATTATATTTATATTTCAAATTATTACAAGAATTGATTTCTTAATAATTAATGTCTTCGTATTTAAAACATTTTAATTTAAATAGGCAATATATTGATTATATTCTAATTATTATATTAGAAATTTATTCTTAGTTTCGTAAAATGATTTTATCAATTGTTTAGCATAAAATTGTATACTATAAGAAAAAAATTTTTAATTTTATTGTAAAATTGAAATTCTATTATCTGCCTTTACTGTTACTCGACTAAATACTAAGATTCCCTTTTTACCGCAATCAATAATTATAATTTCTTTAATTACGCTTCAGAAAATCGAAGCAATCAATTAGTTGAAGTTGTATATTATAAGAATTACTAAGATTTTCGAAGTTTATTGTAAGACGATTTCATCTATTGATATATCTTTTGAAAAGAATTTTTTCTTCATACAGTCGAAGAAATATATTTAATAAAACAACGCGATGGAAGATGAAATGAAAAAATACAATGAATACAAATATCATATCAAATTTTTACTTATTTGTACTGGTTTATGGCCCAATGTTAAAAAATATTCAAATGTTGTTAGAATATTTTTGGCTGTATGTTGCGAATTGTCAGTAACCTTTGCATTTGGTGGAGTATTATCTTTCTGTTTAAAAAATTTTACCAATATCAATTTACTAACAACAGGGTTGGGATTCCTTGTAAGTTTCTCGACGGCCAGTTTGAAGGTAATCTACATTTTTAATAATTTAGTATGTCAATAATAAAAATTTTGTGTACTAATTAATGATAAATGTAGACCATTTTTTGAATAAATTTGAAATATTATTTTAAAAAGTAAGTAAAAAAATACAATTATTTTTAATTAATGAAAGGGAACTAGTACTCAATTGCAAAATCAATTATTTTCGATGAGTGTAGTTTATAAAAATTCTAATATATAAACATATCCTTTTTAAAGATAAAAATTAATAAAACAACGATTTTTTCTCATTGATTAAAGATTATTATTTTATATTTACTGAGTATTAAGTATATTTCCATGCTTTATAATTTATTTTTTGAAAATATGTAAATCATGTTCCTATGTAAATGTTGCTTCCATTATAAAAATAAGTAAGGAAGTATAAAAAACAATATTTTTTATTTATATAAACATTTTTAAGTTAATATTTATAATTATTAATGAAAATCAAATACGATACCCAGAGAATTATAAAATTAATAGATTGTTACATTAAATTTTTATTAAACCACGAAAAAAGTATGTTTATATATTACATGTACATTATTTAATATTAATATTAATTGAAATTTTATTTTAAATTCGTTTTAAATTGACAATTTTTTGAAAGAGTATTGGAAGTTAAAAATTTTAAATAGGTGGTAATCTTATTATTACATCAAAGAGACCTGCGAACTTTAAATGAAGGCTTGTCAAAAAATTTTACAAATGATTTAGAAATCCCAGAATTTCATGCTCATTTATTGGCACATTTACGGACTTTCTTAAAATTTTTCTACATTGTCAATTATTCACTGCTTGGCAGTATCCTTTTTTATTCTCTTGCTCCACTTTCATTAGTTAGGCACAACAAATACGTGAGAACGTATCCACAAAATATGCCATTCAACTATGAACTAGGTACGTGTATTTTAAATTTTATTCAACGTTTTTTCTATTATTTGTAAAAAATTTATTTATTTTCAATTAATAAATGTAGGTTTTTAAAAAATCTTTTAAACATAATAATAATAAAAATGTTTTCATAAGACAAAATATAGACTATATTTATATTCTTAAATGGATTTTACATATTTTTAAAATTGAGCATTGATGTTTAAAAGCAACGGAAAAAAGCATTTTTTATTGTACAGCATATTTTTGAAATGTTAATTTTCAATAATTAAAAATTATTTCATAATAGTATATAAATAAAAAAGAAGATATTGTTTTTTGAAAAACTGTTCGTTAAAAACTTATAATTCAATTAAAATCATTTTCTTGTATAATAGGAAGAATATATTTAATACAATTAGCTAAATAAAATTCATGCATAATATAACGCAAATTATTCAAAAAAAATTTTGAATCTAATAATTTACCGCATGTATTTAAAAAACCATAAAAAACCATAAAATAAATTTTAAAAAGACAAATATTTTCATATTTGTGAGTTATATGACTAATATGAATGAAAAGTAAAAGTGTTAATATTAAATATATATTTTAGATTTTACTTTAAATGTTCAAGTATCAATTAATTGAAAATTTATTACATAAGAGAAAAATATTTAAAAACTGTCTTATTATAAATTAAAAATATTAAAATAAATTATAAAAAAAATTATTTAGTATACTTTAATTACAAATTTTGCAACACGAAATTAGAAAAAAAATTTGTATTTAATTTAAACAATTTTTTAAAGATTTTTTTTACTTAAAAAATTAAAAAATCTACACTATTTTAATCTTTTTATTCTTAATTTAAATTGATTAAATTTTAATTCCAAATTAATTAATGTACTTATTCTTACTTAAATCATTAATTCTTGCAACATTTATTTTAAATAACAAGTCATATGGTATTTGGGTATCTTCCCAAATATTGATGTGTAATTATTTTTCTCATATTTTGGATTTTCAGGGGGACTAATACACTGGTTAATTTATGTGACTGAGGTAATTTCTGGTATTTATCTGTGGTGTATAACTTGTGGTGGAGATTCACTTTTTGGATATTACTCCTTACATACGGTTGGCCAAATGAAATTATTAGCTCATCGTTTTCAAAATCTGAAATTTAGTAATAATTACAAAAAAGAACTAAAGTTCTGCATTGATAAGCATATTGAATTGATTGAAGCTATACATATTTTAGAACGTATTTTTGGTTTTCTTGCTATTTACTTATACATTACATGTGCTATTGTTCTATGCGCCCTTTTTTTTCAGGCTTCACAGGTAAATCTGAAATATTTTAATTTTTTTTACTATATATCTCTATTTATAATTTGACGTTTTTTGTTTTCAAATAAAAATGAAAATAGTGATTTAGTGTCTTATATATGAATTAAGCTTCGGCTGTCTAAAATTAATGTCTAAATATATCATAATTTAAAACAAATTAATACATGAACTAAGTATGTAATATCCATTTCTATGAAATATATTATTATCTAAAATTAAATGTGATTATCATTTTAAAAATAGTTTAAAAATACTAGAATTTAATTGTAATAAATGATATTTTTTCTTTTGATATAAATTTCATTTTTTTCTAAATAAATCAATACTTTTTAATTCAAAATAATAGTATTTATTATTTAATTAGTATACTTATTTCTCAAATATAGACCAAAAGCATGACTATTTTGAAAGTAGGCTACTTATTCTGCTATTGCTTTTTAAAATTTTCACAAGCTTTTTCTTATGCTTGGTTCGGAAATATCATCAATGTTGAAGTAAGTCATTAATATACAATACTCATTTTATTATTAATAAGAGTAATTTTGTTATTGATGTCTATATAATAACTATAAATTGTATATCTAACTTATTTATATTAATGTTTAGAGTCAAGCTTGTTTTGATTCGATATATAATGCTTATTGGACGGATTGTGGTGATATGCGATTTATGAACGACGTACTTATCATTTTATCACAAAAACCTTTGCGTTTTACAGCAAAAAGTGTCATAATTTTAGAATTAAGTGTTTTTTCTAAGGTAATATAAAGGCACTTTTTTCTTGAAAATAAAAAATAATAGCTTTTAAATGTCATTTGAATATTTTATAAAAAATTTTAAATATATAATTGTTTTTACCGCAGATAATAAATACCTCAGTATCATATTTTTTTTTGCTACGAACGTTAGACAAAACATAAAGTATCTTCATGAAAAATGATTATAGTATTGTCAATTTAACAAAACTTCAGATATGTATTTTTTACATTGATAAATACGGAAGGAAAATTATATCATAAAAAATATATTTTATTAAAATCGTATAATTTAAATTCGTAAATAAATATATCTATAATGTTTAAAATTTCAATAAAAGTGAATAAATGAATGCACAAATTAATTGAAAATAAATGAATGGTTTATTATTTTATAGTAAAACAATTTTTTTTAACAATCGCTAATTTTTATTTTTATTTTTTTATTATACATTATTTAATCCCTTTCTAATTTTGAGATACTTCTTTATTGTATATTTTATACAAATTATTATACTACGTATAAAATTGGTACTTTTTAATTACTTTTTATTTTGCTTTCTTCCTTTTAATAATTTCATTCATTTATGTTTTACATCTATATATACCTAATGGTCCGTTTTTTATTATTTTTTTTTATCTGATCTTTAAAAAATCTGGTATCTCATCAATGAATAGGTGTACATCTTTGTAACATCTATTGTATTTATAATCTTTAAATTTATCTAATCCTTTTTTTTTCCTTATTCTTTTCGTAATGTTTTCTCATATTAAATTAAGTTTCCAATGGTGTTTATTTTAATTTTTTCTTTCTCGTTTTCACCTTTTTTTCTTTTTGCTCATCTTTTCTAATTTTTTTTATTATGACTTTCTCTAATAAATTGTTTATAATATCCTTGCCCTCTCATTTTTTATAATAATGTGTTTCAATTCCGAACCCGTTTTTAAAATAATAGTATATAAATGCTTGATTGTTAAATTTGTATAACATTTCCTTTATTCTGCTCTGCCTGCAAATATTCTACCTAAAACGTTGTCCAGAAGTTGTCTCCATATTTTAAAATTCAAAACAGTTTATTTCCTATTATCACGCTTCTTATTTATTCTTTTTTTTTTTTGTTATAAATTTTGTATAGTGCTATGAAACATCTTTATTTAATATTTTTATCTTTGTATACTTTGTTTGTTTTCTTGTCTTTATGTCAAATGATATTTGTTGATATAATGCTTTTTTCGCTTCAAAATTCTATATTCAATCGTAATTTGAATATCTAATCGTTATAACTATTTTTTCTTATCGATAACCTGATTCGGTACACAAATTGCTTTTACTACTTCTCTAATTTTTCTAAAACCGAACCATTATTTCTCTGATCAATTACTTCAAAGTTCTTGTTATACATGCACTGCAGTTTTCTATATTATTGCCCACTTTATTTCCTTCTATATTTGAGATTTGATAATATTTGCCCATCTATTCTTTTCTTTTTTTTGACTTCTTAAATAATTATTAAATAATAATTTTATCTATTCTCTAATTAATTTTCTCTACAGTTTTGTATATTTTGTATAAACTAATTTATATAAATGGTAATATAATTATTATTCAAAATTTAATATTATTATATATGTTGTTGATTTTTTGCTTCTATAGATAAATGGAGTCCCCTTCCTAGCCGCAATACCTCGAGGGCCTGTTGGAAAATAGAAAGGTCAAAAAGCGCATCAGCAAAGTAGGTGTTCCAGAGTGTACTCCTTTCTCATATCCATGTCAACAGAACGGGATAATCATCAAACTCATCCTATAATTATGATCCATAAGGATCTATATAACCTCTTAGTTTTACTTATTTTGAGTCAAGTTATGACCTTGGCCAAATTTTTGGCGTAATGTGCAGTCACTAAGACCTTAGTATAATCCCACATTACTGCTTTCTTCCTGATACCGCTTAATTGACTGTATTTTACTGCAGGTGTCGATACAATGAAGCTACTCTTAGTCGCATACAAGCATCCACTATTGCGTTGTGCCTGATGTTGTTGTGGTAATGAGTCCATTTCAGTTTAATCAGATTTAGGATCAGATAATAGTTCCAAACTAGCTTTGACATTGTGCTAAATGCATTAAGCTTAACAAAAGAACTCTTGCTGTCTTAGCATAGCATATATACGTGGGTCGCGTACCAGCTGAATTGCTGCTTTGATTAACGGAGGTGAATGCGTCCAGTGACTGAATTACTTCTTTACCACTTTGCCTTTAGTGCATCTCTGTTCCATTTCACCCTTCAGACCTGTCCATTTACCAGATGTATCTATCGATTTGAGAGATGGCTTGAACGATCTGATTGCCTATTTGGTGTTCTCTTGTGTTTCAATCTTATTATTAAGTTAACGATTTATCCGTATTTAGACATAAGTTTTTTCTAGACCTCATCGACCCTCGTTTCTTTTTTGGGCTTGTCCGTTCCTCATACTATGGAAGTGTGTGCGGAAAAGTAAGTAAAATCCTTCGTCCATATTAGTATATCTGATATCTGAAAATTTGAGGATTCCTTGTAAGACTCTTGTTTATTCTGAACGGCTTTTTTCCTTTTATTTCTTTGCATTAGCTTTTTCAGCTATCTTTTTTGTCACTTTTTGGGTACTTTTACTTTGTACATGTACCTTGTGACCCTATTTCGGGCCCACTGGGGCACCAAACCCTATTTCCTGTCCCACTTGAGTCAGTTTAAAGTCTCACATATTCTACGGTACAGTTAATTCATCCACCAACAAACTTTGCCCTTTTCAACTGTAGTTTGGAGCTGTCAGTTTTCTTTATAGATATAAACGATGTAATCGGTGAAATTCTTTGCTGACATATTTAAAAGCTGCCTATCCTTGAACTCTGTTAAAATGACCAATCTGTGCACCGGGGGTTTCTCACTTTTTGATGCGTTTCTTTTGGGTGTCTTGTCTACGTATCTGATCAGGGCATGATCGAACAAAGATAGTTCGTCATTGATCCACCAGTCCCTGACTCAGTGTAATATTGAATGATGATAAAGTTTATCACCTTCATAATTGCATTTCTAAACATAGGAGTATTTTCAACATTTAGTATGTCAAGGTCTGTTCCCGCCAAATACTCCATTTATCGTTAAAGAAAAGGTAGGTCGATGCCATCATCAAGCTTCCTATTCCCTCAGCCTCATATATTACCATCATCAAGCTGTAGGGTGGATACTATTAATGGTATCAAAGTTGACCTTCTTTAGCATTACATCAGCTCTTGGTCTCTGTTTCTTAGTGCTCTTAAAATACGATAGCCTAGCAACCCGCTTGACAGTACCTTCGAACATCCAGGGCTTCTAGATGAGTGCCACCCTTGTCTTTCGCTAAATGATTGTCTTGTGGTATTCTAAAAACCCATTTTTTATGCTCTCAAGAGTCCTTGTTTAATTTCTTTGTCTCATTATTCTGTCACTGGCCGTTTTTATTCCCCAATCCCTTAAAAAATAAGATAAACGACACCACTTGTGTTATTCCTACAGTTTATATACAAAATTTCGAGTCTTATATTATTGAGCGTTCGAGTATTTATTTCCATTAATTATGTTTCTTTAAGAATTATATGCAGGTATCTCATTCATATGTGTATAGATGTAAAACTCACTTATATTTTTTAAAGAGAGTGCTATCCAGAATACTTTCTTATCAATTTACTTAGTTCCTTAATTGACTTTAATAATAATGGTTTTTTTTCAAAACTATGACGCAGTCTAAAAAGTACGTATAAGTATATATGAGAAAAATCAGTTTTTCGATTTCTTTTAAAGAAAATTTTTGAACAGTGGATTTTTAAGATAATGGTTTTGAAAAATTATCATTATATATGATAAAAAAAGAAATTGACTTTTCTAGCAAGAAATTATAAATTGAATAAAAAGCAAAAATAAATAAAAATATTGATAATGGAGTGTTAAATGAAATCCTGGGAATCATTCGAATTAGAATTAAAAACAGACATGCTGCATATATGCAAAGATAAACATGTATAATTACATTTAGAATGATTATTAATTTTGTAATGAGGTTACACGTTTAATTTAATTTCTTTGCTTTCCTTGATCGTGATCTATACGGAATCACACTCTACTTTTCTATAGTTTTTTATAATTCAAGATGTTTGGATAGCTTAGCTAAGAAATACATGAGATGACATTAACGATCTAAATTCTTTGTAAAGAATAGTGTTGGTAGTAGGGGTTGGTGACTAAATACCAACGGGAAAAGTACGGGGTCATCTTCCTATATCCAGGTATTGCAATTTATTCTTCCTTTTTATTCCATTTGTTTACATTTTCCTCGTATGAATGCTAGTTAGTGACGTTGCCGTCCAGATCAAGTTCAACCGTTAGTCAGAGTCCTTTACCTTTTAGACGGATAACGTAGTCAAATTCATTGCGAGATCCACAGTATTCTAGTCTGAAACAGAACTGGGATAAGAGATTAAGGATGGTCGAGGGAACTAGGTCAGCTTTGTCACCGTAGAGTGAAGGGGTGCATTGGGTGGTCGTCGTTACCTGTGTGTGCAAAGTTAGTCCTGGTGTCGCAGTTGTAAGAGACAATTCAGAGCGGATGCGTCAGTCAGTTGCCCGCCGGCCTGTCGATTCGGTTGTGCTATTGTATCAGTTAGTGTCGGGTCGGATGAATGTGGTTCATCATTCAACATTCTGTTTCGGGGAGAGAAGGTAATGCCGAGGGAACATTACGGCTCTCCTAGGGACACAACGCATGAATGAGGTAATGCAGGGCAAACCGAGAAGAAGGGAAGTCGAGCTATCCGAGACGGAAGCAGCCTAAGACAAGAGGACTGTAGGAGGAAAAGAATCCAGAAAATAGAGAATGAATCGACACTGACTTGAATGCGGGTGACGCTTCTTATTTCCCTGGCTCTGAGTTGGTTTTTCGAGCTCGGAGGCGACAGCGCACTGCGCAAGGGCTCAGTTCTCATTTCGCCGTGTACGGTGGAGGATCTACAGGATCGAACATCCTCAGGTTTTCCGTATTGGTTTAACATTCAACATAACGCCGGAGCATCGACCGTAGCGCCATCAATTGATGCTTACGTAGTGTTAGGATGCTTCAAATTTTAAATAAAACTGTTACATTCAATTTTTAATTTTAATTTTTTTATTTTAAAATATATTATAATTAAAAATTTTGTTGTTACTCCCTGCAGGGGGTGTAGAAGCCATATAGAAACTTTTTAAGAACATTTCTACTCTCGGCTAGCCGCCTACTAGATGCCCTACACATCTTCCTATAAGGAGGCAACTATTCACCTTCGATTTATTTGATCCCCATTCTCTTAGCTTCTGTCATAGAAGCGCTTTCCGCCACATCAGGTATTTCGACCACTTGTGAGTCCCTTCACACCATAAGAATACATTTTCACGTCATCTCATCGGAATTTCTGCTGTGCATATTTTTATTTTCAATATTATTTTCAATAATCATATCAGAAATTTTTGGTCCTAGCTGTAAATATAAATTATGTTGTCTACTACCACAGACCTTCAGATGTAAATACTCTGATTTTTAACCCAATTTCTCCAAGGTACCTTTTTCAACCATTGATACCCTGTTCCCCTAGGCACAGTTACACTTTCCTTTGTATCAGAGGTCGGTTATGATAACCATTAAACCTCCGTGTGGCCGTAATGGTGGATTGCTTATTTGTTGAGCAAATTATTGAGCAAATAACAGGCTTTCTAATAACATCTCTCGAGACTTTCATAATGATTCCTCTTAAGATTGCTTAGTAAATAGGCCAGGGATTTGATCCCATCGTGCAAAGCCGCAATCTCCCTTACATTTCATACGCCCTACAGTTGCCTTGCATTCACGAAATAAACCTACTTAAAGGAAGTCTATTCTTCGTCGATGATTTTTTTTATGGAATAGTTTCCTAACATACGTCTTTTTGAATGGACCATTTACCGTTATGCCCGATCCTATTCCCGCTTAGGCCCCTAATAATGTTTTTTTTTATACGTTAATATTAAAATTATAAAATTTGGTTTCTAAAAAAAAGAAAATTTTTTAAAGTATATAACTTAATAGTACTATTAGAATTTCTTTATTGCAATTCTAAAATAAAAAAAGGCAGTGTACAAAAAATTTGTATTTTTTGATTGCAGTAATTTTCAATTTTGTTTAACTTACTATAATCTAGTTCTACTAAGTTGTCTCTGTGTCGTTTAATATAAGATTAATATTTAAATATTCAATAAAATATGAAAAATTTTCTTATTTTATTACAAAATAATTTATATCATAGAGAAACAGAAGTAAATATTATTTTATATTGTTTACAAAATATTAATAATTTAATATTTAATATCGTATTACGGTTAAAATTACTAAAATTGTTTCTGACTTATTATTAAATTATAAATTTATAATTTCAATTATATTTAAAATGAATAAAAATAGGTTTTTATAAAAAACAACTGATTTTTGTATTCGTGGAAACAAAAGCAGTAAAAATATAACAGAATTGATAATTAAAAAAATCCAGGTGAGCGATTAATACTAACCACACGTACCGCCAACGCACGTTAGACAAAAACTCAATGATATTCATTGATTCAAGATCGAGGAGTATCAATAATCATAACATGGATTTATCCACAGCCTTCTAAGCCGATAAAAATTTATTTTAAAAAATAAAAATTGTACTACCTTAAACATTCATAGAGAACATTAAACATTTAAAAAGATACTTTTAAAAACTAAATTATAATTTATAAATATTTTGATAAGCATAATATATAATTTTATATCTTACATGTAGTGTGCATTTATTAAACCGAAACTTTTAGTTCCCCCTCCTCTCAATTAAATTATCCCTTCCAATTGGTTTACTTTTTTTCCGGAATTAAAACTTTTTATTTTGTATTATAGTCTAATCTCGTCATTGAGTATATAAAACTTCATGAACGGACATTTTATATTCATTTTAGTAAACTCGTTCTCGTTATTTCTCTTACAATCACATTAATTTCTTAATATGATAATGGAGTACGAAATTCAAAAATATATGATGTACAAACATCATATAAAACTTATGCTTGCAGCTTCTGGGATTTGGCCGAACTTTTATAATCATTCACGTGTTATAAGAAGATTTTTAAGCATTACATCGGCTTTAGCTAGTGGATGTACTTTTTATTGTATTGTAGCATTTTGCATTAAAAATGCAACCAATATCAATATTGTTACAGGTTGTTTAGGAATAATGATAGGTTTTGTTACCACGTTTATCAAGGTAAATTATTTTTATTTATAAATTTGATAAATTTTATAAGTATTTAAATACGTAATTTTGTATTCTATATTCTTAAATATTGACTATTTGATTGCTAATTTATGAAGATAATTTATATCAGTAATTTTATAAAATATTTTAAATTGTTAAACATATATATATAAATTCAAAATATTATACTTTCAATAGTAAATTTACTGTTACTAAAAGATTTTTAAGATTTTAAGTTCTAGAATTTATAATCTAATATAAAGATTATGTAGATCTTCACTTTAGTGACACATGAAAAGCCTTTACAAGAATTAAATGAAGGCATTTCTGCAGCTTTTGAAAACGACCTTCAAGTTCCCGAATTACAACGACATTTATTAGCTCATTTTCAAACTTTCTCCAAATTGTTTAACACATTCAATTTGTTAGTCTCTGGAAGTATCTTTCTACTTTTCATCATGCCTTTATTAGCAGTTAGAAATAATAAGTACATGAGAATCTTTCCACAACTTTTGCCGTTTAACTATGAACCAGGTAGCGCGAGATGTTTTTAGCTGTTGAAATGATAAATAATATATTAAATATTTTCATATATATATATATATATATATATTATAACGTATTAACTTTAACGATATTGCATTTTTAAAATGTTGATAAAATAAATGAGTATTAATTTTATTATAATTAATTGAATTAATATTTGATACGTATTTGCTTTGTTTGAAATATTTAAAAATACAAAAAAAATATTTTGTCAATTATTATAAAAATAATTTTAATACTTACGTCGGAACTTTTGATAATCTTTTATACTATAAGCAAATACAAATTTTGGTCAAGTTTAATATGTAAATAATAGTGTAATTATAACACATCGATTATTGATAAAATATTATAGTACGGATGTAATTCAACCTCCTTCGTTCAAATTATCGATAGCTTCAAGGATATTTGCAAAAAATGAATTATATTATTTTAAAAGGAGGATTTATCCATTGGTTAATATATGCATTTGAGATATTGAGCGGATTTTACTTGTGGACTGTAACCACTGGCGTTGATTCTGTTTTTGGATTATATGCATTACATATGGTTGGAGAACTAAGAATACTTGGTTCTGATTTTCAAAATCTAAGATTCAGTCGAAATTATAAGAAGGATTTGAAAAAATGTGTTGATAGACACCTTCTTTTAATACAATCTAAATATAAATTACAACAAGTTTTCAGCTTTTTGGCTCTGTGGCTTACAGTTACTTGTGCTATTGCAATGTGTGGCATTGTTTTTCAAGTTACTCAGGTAAAAATATGTATTTAAAAATTTTTTTTTATATTTTTAAGCTTAACCATAAATTTATTTTTTGCAATCTAAGTTTAGGAATATAAATTTCCATACAATAAATAACTAATTTCAAATTAATGAACAAAAAATGAGTTATAAATTATAATAAATTAAAATTTTGCTGTGGATATGTGCTTTCAAGAATTAAAATTACATAGTTCCTAATAAAATTTATAAGCTTTTTCATAATTTAAAAGTTATGATTCTATAATAAATATAATTTTCTCAGTAGAAGATTGAGAAGAATTAACAATTGGATATTCATCTTTATACAAATAAATAAACATAATAAACTACTATATAAACATACGTCATTTAAAAACCGGCCCATCATACGCATACATATAATAAAAACAAAATTAAAAAAATTTTCTTTCATCTATATGGCATATAATTATAATTTACTTTTACATAGATGAAAAATAAAAGTGTTCTAAAATTAATTTATTGGACCAGCCATTTTATCTTAAAAATAGTACAAGCATACTCTTATGCTTGGTACGGCAATATTATTACCGTGGAAGTAAGTAATATTTCTTGCTGTTACATTTTTTTTTATTAGGCATTTACAAATCAAAATTCATATAGTCTTTAAAACAGTTCTTAAACTCTATTTAATATTTTACATAACCATATTCTGGTAATAAATCTATATGTTAACATATTTTTATATTTTGTTTTGTATTATATATTTATTAAGTCTAATTTCTACCGATTATTAATTCTGCAACAAAAATATTTATGTTGCATAAATACGATAATATATAATGTATATATATATTAGAATGTATGTAGAAAGTTTTTTAATTTCTATTATTCTTATTTATTAACTTTTTCATGCACGTATATACCCTTTCGCATATTTCAGGTTTGTTCATTAAAAATATTATTTTATTATTTCTTCATAATTTATTATGTATGACTAACGTTAAAGTAACTATTAGTGAACTCTTGTTAATGGTATTTATAATTTTTAAATTGAATATAATTTCCTAAGGGATCTAAGAATTGTTTCATGTTTTGACTTATAATATTTAAACTACGTAGATTATACTTTAATAGTAAGTCAAGAAATCATAATTAATATTAAAAAACCATTTTTTTTTTATTAACAGTGTATTCTTTTTCTTATATAAGTAAGCATTAAAAAAACATTTAACGATTTCGTTCTTCTATTTTATTTTTTCTATTTTCAATATTTTAATTTAGCCATTTTAACTTAATTATATACAATATCTTAGAGTGAAATTTGTTTGAATTCAATCTACGAGGCGAGTTGGCCAGGATCTGGAAATATATGTTTTATGAAGGATGTTCTCATTGTCTTGTTACAGAAACCGTTAATATTTATAGCAAACGGTTGTATGTCTGTACGATTAGACATTTTTTTGAAGGTAATTTAAAAATGTATTCATACCATTTATTTCCATTACTAAATTATAAAAGTTTTTTTTTAATTTTTGGCTATTCATCTATTTTAAATATACTGAAATTGTTTATAAGGTAATTTAAATTTACGTATTTCAATATTCTATAGAATATTGAATCAATTTCATATTTTTCTATTAGATTTAGAATCTATATGAAAATACATTATATAAATACATTATATAGATAATGTATTATCTATAAAACCTGAAAATTAAATTACTTATTTTTGTTAAAATTATAAAAAATGTAAAAATGTAAAAAATTATAAAATGTCTATTTAAAAAATATTAATTAAAATTGTGTTATGTCCCTTAAATTTTTAATATAATTCCATATTTTTTAAAAATTATATTAATCAAAAGATTGTGATTTTTTAATGTGTATTGGCATGTTATAAATTTTATATTGAATATTAATTTATACATAATATTCATATAGTACAATAATATTTTAAGAAATGTTTTAATATCATTTATGACTAACCTTTTACAGGTTATTTGACATCATTACGATAGTTACTTGCTATTATTAAATATGATTATGCATTTGTCATTTTCAATTCATTAAAAAGTTTAAAGTCTACATTAATTGAAAAATAAAAATTTAAATGTTAAATTTATATTTATAATAAAATTTTTTTAGATAAAAAATAAGTATTTATATTTTTTCGCAGATACTACATGCTACTATCTCTTACTTTTTTTTATTACAAACTTTACAAACATCATAATGCCGTTCTAAATAAAAATTTTGTGAAATGCTTTTAATATTCTACTTAAAAAAGTGTTTTTAAATTATTCCTATTATATATTGTGGAATTTGTATTTCACAAATTTAAGTAAAAGAGTTACCTTATACCTATGTAGTAATTAGGAGGATTGATTAATTGATAAATAATAATAATAATATGGCTACTAATCTTCAATTAGTACAAAAAAACTTCCCTGATGAAATTATTATTTCATGCACAAAAAGTTTTTTTATTTCTACCTTTTTGATTAAGTACTCTTTTAAAACAGAAAGCATTAGCAAGTTTTCTTTAATGATAACTTTCGTTTTATTATGTACATTAACTATTTTTATAATTTACTTTTTATTATTTTATGTATCTCCTCTAATTATAAACATTTTGAACAATAAAGACTTTTCTTAAAAATAAATAAATAGCTAATAATTTTTTTTTTGTTCTAATGATAATTGAGCCCTTTTAAATATCCTTTATTTCAATTGTATTACAAAATAAAAGAGCAAATTAAAAGAGAGTTTTTGAATAAAAATTATGATAATAATTTATCCTGTTTTTTTGTAAAACAAGTTTAATTTATTGACCCCAAATTATTATATAACCTTTTATATTATTTTAATCAAAAAAATTATTTCTTATACTTTTTATCGAAAAAAAGTAAATATATTATATTAATGACCATTCTTAAACAATATATTCAAAACCAAGAAACAATAATGTTGATTACTTTCATGTGAAACCTATAGGTTCTATAATACTATAAATTATGAAATTATTTAATTATTCTATTATTAGAAAATAACGATTGCATGCTAAAAAACATTTTATACTTTTATATTCTGGATATAGTTTTAATAAGAATGTATATTAATAGAATTAGATATCAGGCAGTTAAAGCAAAAATACTCATACAACTTAAGGTATCATACTAATTGTTTATAAAAGTATGAAATATAGAATGTATAAAAATAATTTTTTTTTTAAGAAAAATGATTGCAAGTACATTAAAAACCAAAGTTTCTTTTCAAATTAAAACTTATCTATTATTTGGATGCATATATATTTTTTACTAAGGACAATTATTCGAATATATTATGAGTTATAAACAACTATAAGATAATCAGTATGTATCAATTAATTAATTACGTAATTATATAAATTATTTATATTTATGTGGATTTGATTATAAAAAACTATTCAAAAAATTTTAATTTTTTGATATTTTATAAAACAAGTTAATAATTATTTCATATTTCATCAACAACATTAAAAGCAAATATACTGATAGTAGAATTTTAATACTAAAAAAATCTATAATTTATTATAAAGATAATATTTTATAAAAATACACATAACTTTTTATACCATTCGCATATATTTTAGGGGTTAACATAAATATAAAAATGTGAAAAAATCTATATAATAAATTTTTATTTCTACATCTTACACATAAAGAAATTTTTAATAGTAAAATATGAATTACAATTTATTTTTTCGATTGGTACATTAATTCATATTCAAAACAACATTATTGTGATAACGATGACTAGAAAATTTTTTTTGGAATTCTTTTTTAAACCTCCATATTTCTATTTTCGTATAATCCATATAAAAAGTTTCAGAATATTGACATTTTTAAGTCATTCGATTACGAATTTTTATTGATTTTTTAATTACTTTATGTATAAATTTCTTTGTAATCAACTAAAATAATAATCTAAATTACAGAAATAAATATTTTCCTCGAATAAGATATTATAATTATATGCATTTTATTTTATTGGTAATCATGTGTCTTTTATTGATTTTAAGATGTTTTCTTAGAAAGTATTTTATTTTATTCTGAAAATAAAAAATTTTCTGTAAAAGTTTTAATAAAATTGATCTGTATCTGACGTTATAGATTTTATAATTTTCCATTTTATTATTCCAAATTATTTATATTTCTCATTTGGTATTAAATTATTTTTTAATATTAAAAAATATTATAATAATAAGGGAATGTTAGCGTATTAATTTTTTGATTCGAAATTGTTTAGTGAAAATAACTAGTAATAACATAAAAATTGAGATAATAAAGAATATTTATACTTAAATACTTCAAATCAAAAGGTTGAAAACTGCAACTAGTATGTTTAATTTTTTTATTCTGTCAATTTAAAAGAAGTCGTTAAAAAAATAGTTATATATATATTACATAAATGTATTATTTATTTATGTAATTTATAAATGAAAGTAAAAAATTTTAATATCGAAATTATGTACTATACTATTAAACAAAAAATTACAAATTTTTAAAATAAAGAAATCTTTCATTATTGAAGTACAGGTATTGTTCGAAGTATTATGCAACCTTGATATTCATGTCGTGTATTTTTATTTTATTTCTCATTTCTGGTCGAAAATTTAGAAATACCTTTTTTTAAAATGGGAATTACGTAATATATTTAATGCTATACTTAAAATTTTTATTGTTCTGTAAAAAAATAAATACAAATTAATCATTTTTTTACATTTTAAGCATCTAATTATGAATTCCTAGGAAATACGAGAATTTTTTTTAATACAATCGTTTTTTTTTAAATATCATTGATATTATCAAGTATATTACTTATGTGGTTTTCATTTTGTATATTTACAAGTCAAGTATTTGCTTATATTAATTTATTTTATTTGTAATTGTTAGTCTGTCAATCATGGATAATTTAATGTTTAAGTATAATACTTCTTTCATTTCATAAATTAATATTATTAAGTAAATTTAAATAAAAATTAAATGAATTTTCTAAAAAAAATATTGGTTGATAATATAATCAGAAAAACATTACGATTTATTTCATAAAAAAAATAATTGTATCCACATAATTATGCACTTGCTTACAGATACTTGCTATAACTACATACACTACATATTGTTTTGTGTTATTTACTGCCGTTCAAATAAATTTTTTTTTAATTGGGAAACAATGAATTTTAATATGTGTAAAATTTTTCTTAACTTGAAATTTTCTTTTTTATCATTAAATTAAATCATCGATAACTATCTTGTAACTATATTTTAAAATAATAAAAAGTTTACTTTAATAATTCGACTTCTTAAATAAGGATACTTATTTACTTGATTAAACAATTGCTTTCCCCTTCCGTACATTGATGCCATCCATACCTATCTTAATCTCAGGCTACGCTTAACAAAGTTAAATTATTGCAAAGTTCAAATTGCATAATGTTCTTAATCTTATTCAATTAAAGATTTAAAAGTTTATAGACAAAGTTTTTCCACCTTAAGGTATAGTTATCACTTATTATGTATTTTATTAACGAAAATATATCAGTTGATAACGATGATGGAATACGAGTTGAAGAAGTATGAAAAATATAAGAGGAACATAACATTTTTGTTAATTATTTCTGGTCTTTGGCCAAACTACACCAAACATTCAAATAACTTTAAAATCTTTCTGAGCGTTTGCTCTGCTTTTTCAAGTGGATTTACAACCTACGGAATAATTGCTTTTTGCATCAATAGTGTTAGTAATATAAATATTTTGACAAGAGGTTTGGGACTAATGATCAGCTTTGCATCAACTTTTCTTAAGGTAAATATTTGAACAAAGTTTAAAAATTAAAAAAATTTTTAATATCTTCGTATTTTATAAAAAAAATGATTTACATGCTCAAATAGTAGCAATAATTATTTTGCATACAATTTATAACTTCTAATATTTACAAATCCTTCGCAGTTACATATATTTTCTATTTAAAATACAATTTACAAAATTATTCAATTATAGACAAAGTTTTTAAAGAATAATAACAAATAATTATTCTTCATAATACCGATTATAAACGATGAATTCTCAATTATAACATAATAGGTATGCATCTTGACTATACACAAAAAAAAAATATTAAGTCTCAATGAAGGAATATCTGCATATTTCGAGAAAGACCTGCAGGTTCCTAAATTTCGTCCGCATTTGTTGGCTCATTTTTCACAATTTTCAAAATTCTTTTACATCTTTGATTATTCTGTTGGTTTGAATATCATCATGTTAGTACTTACACCAATATTAATGCTGAGAGATAAGTACGTCAGGACATATCCACAACTAATACCATTCAACTATGAACCTGGTACATAAAAATATCTACTTTCATTAATCGTTTTTTTAAGTATAATATTAAAAAATAGTTTCGATTTTTGTATAAAATATTGTGTTTAATTTAAAATAAATTAAAAATTGATTATTATGTTAAATGTTACAATGTTTAAATTATAATTATTGAGTACATGTTTAAATTTTGATTTAAAATATTTCGTATATATATGTATTTATATATTTTTTATTTAAAATGTCCTACGTACTCTTTGGCTTTGAAGCTTTTATATCAATATTATTTTACATCTTTACTTATATAACTTACCTACTTAACTTTACTTATATACTTTAAACTACTTATATTTCATCGATCTTCCTCTTCTTTTTTTAAATTATTTTAATCAATTCTTACTCTATCATCCACGCATCTAGCATATTTTTTATTTATTAATTCCTTCCACATCCACGTATATTGCCAGGAAATGTTCCACAGCTTATATCTTTTTTTAATATATTCTGCATTTTTTATCAACTTAACTGAAACTCCTTCTTTATCTTTTTTCTCCTGTTATCAATACCAAAAATGTTCTTACAATTCCTTTGATCGTAAACTTTAAGTACTCAGTTACCATTTTCGTCCATATTTATTTGTGCTGCTTGTTATGATTAAATCTTTGATCCTATTAAATATTTCCTTCGTCTCTTTCGACTTTATTTTAATAGTTCCTTTAATAGTTTTCCACTTGGCATTGCTTCTCTTAAATCTATGCTTTAAGACGAGCTCCCTTAAGTTCCTATTTTTCCCCATTCTTCTTCTTTATATTTTAATGCTTCTTTGATTAGCACTTTTTGCAAAGCTCTTCCCTTTTCTTAATATCTAACGGTCCATTCTAGTATCTTTTCACTTATGTCGCACTTATTTTTTTCATCTAACTCTATACAGTTTTGGCTTACTAATTAAAGCACTAGGCACAGTTGCGTGTATATTTTTAATAAGAATATTTGTTCCTATGATCCTTTTTCACTCCTAATTCTATACTATAAATATTGTGTTCTAATTAGCCCATTCTCTTAAAATAACCTCTCTTCTGTTGTTTTTTCTTGACCTTTCTGTCTTGTATTTTTCTCAGGACTACCTCTTTTTTTGGATTATTTATACCAGCTATTTATATTCATGTATTAACGTAAGCTTTTCATGTATGAACTTAGCTTTATTTTTGCATAACAAATCCCAAACTTTATCTATTAAATTTCCTTTCCGTTTAACTTATGTTTCTTTTTTCTCTCTTATTGTCTCTCTATTCGAAAACATTTGTTTTTTTTGTGTTTGGAATAATTTTATTTCTTCTTATAGAACTTTCTCAACATGTCCTTTTATCCTTTCTTAGTACTAGTCAATAAGTCTATATCGCCGGTATACGATAATACCCAGAACTTT
The DNA here is from genome assembly GCA_018907135.1 of Kradibia gibbosae. Taxonomy (NCBI): domain Eukaryota; kingdom Metazoa; phylum Arthropoda; class Insecta; order Hymenoptera; family Agaonidae; genus Kradibia; species Kradibia gibbosae. The sequence continues at coordinate 24,092,040 of JACCHX010000004.1, read as the reverse complement.
TCCAACGAAAATCCTTCCTACCTGCCATTACATAATTTCTTCTTCTAAGTCTGCCACATCTCTCTCTATATATACATATGTATATATTTTGAACAAAATCAGTGTTCGGAAAAATGAGCCGCAAGGACCCGTTGATAGCAAGCGGCGGCGGCGCGAGGAAAAGCGCTGCAGTGAAGAGAGAGAGAAAGGGAGGAGGAAGGAATAGTGTGGAAGCCGGAAAAGTCCGGAGAGCGTAGGGGCAGTATCGTACGACTGGGCCTGAACGAAGTTTAAAAATAAGGGAGAGAATTGTAAATCGGTAGTACAACGCGAACGGACGAGGCGACGAAGGACGAGTATGTGTGGGAGTGGGTGAAATTGGAATATGGTGTGACATCCGTAGCGAGGGTAGCCGGTGGCGATTCTCAGTGGTCGGACCACGGCGATCAGCAATCGCGAGCGCAACAGCGGTTAGCCAATCAGCAAATTAGGATAACGCGTGTGTTGTCGGATAAAAGTTATGTTAACTTTCTTAATTATCCGTTAATTGTTGTAATATTGGTAGCGGCGTCGTGTAGTTGTAAGTTGTGTGGCTTTCCCCCCTCCTATCGAATAGAGGGTTTTTTATGCCGATAAATGTACTTGCGCGTGCGAATAAAATAACTTGTATACCTGATTTAACGTATTTTTCTTTCAGCCCAGAACCTCCGCTCCTAAATCCGACTCATGACCCTCTTCAAGCATAATCACAAAAAGTACGCGAACGATCAGATTTATGAAATATACTTATCTAATTCCTTCTTCTATTGACAATTTTTTACCATATAAACTTTTTTGTATGTATCTTCATATGTTGCCATTATTCACAATTGTACCTACTTTTATTTTTATCAGTGATTCTGTAAAAATTTTTCTGTTTATCCGAACGAATGTCCCATTCTTCTTTATGAAGCAAGCAAATATTCTTCTTTTGTTCTTCAATCTTCCTATCCACCATCTGAGTCATTACTTTTTTCCCTTTCCTGAATCCATACTGAGTTTCCATAAGTTTATTGCCCGTTTCTTTCTTCATTTTTTGGGTACAATCGTATAATCTTTAGCAAGGAGGCATATTTTTTACCTGTTTTATTAATTAACACTACCTACTTATGGTTTTACTGTTTCTTCCTTTCTCCCACTATTTTTTTTCTTTTCTCTTAACGTTCTTTTCTCCTCGCTAACTACATTATTTTTATTATTTTAAGTCATCGCTAAAAAGTTTTAAACAAAAATTTTTTTCTACTTGCTATTTGTTTGTTAGGAGTTTCATTTTTTTATAGATCCTTTAATTTAAATATCATTAAATCATTTATTATTGATAAAAATGCTTCTTCATCGGGCACACTGATCTCTCTTTCTTTATATATCCTTGCACTTTGTCGTTAAATTTCTTATTCACTATCATTGCATTCTTTGCCTTAAATTTTTGTTATTTTCCCCGTTTACTCTGTCCTCATATTCATTCTTATCCTCAAAAGCATAGATCTCTTCCTACAACTCTTCTTTTTTCACTTTCCATCCTGCTGTCCTCTTTTCTCATTTATCTTATTTCTTCTATCATTGTTGGAAATAGCCTCCCAATTAATGCCTTCACATACTCTCATAGACTTTTTACCCTTTTTTCTTGCAGGCTCATCACTAATCATACTTTTCCTTTTCTCTTGGTCCAAATTATGCCTATTTAAATCTAATTTAAATAAGTCTAGAATTTTTATTTTGTGTTTTCCTGACATTTTTTACTTAGTGCTATTTTTATAACTTCATAAACCACTTTACCATTTACGTGTATTGGGTATCTTCCAATAACTACTTCCTTATCGTTTTGGTCAAAGAGATTTCTGGCGTCACTTTGTAGGGTTCGTTTCGCGTCTATTTTCCTAATTTGCATCGCCCTCTACTATTTTCTTTATATTTATGCACGTTTTATGATTATTATAGAAGAAGTGATCACAAACATTACTTATTTTTTTACAAAGTATGAATCTTAGTTTCGATTCTCCCAATCGTTTTTGCTCCTTATTTGGAAATTTTTCGATACCCACATTTACTGACTTTTTCAGTCTTTTCTACATATTTCTCTTTATCGATAACCTGCTTTATAAACATTTTAACTTTTAATTCTTAGCACAAATAAAATATATTATTTATAACTTATAACTTTTCAATCATTATCATATTTTCGCTTTCCCATTCAGTATTTTTTCTCCATCTGATTCTTCATTTTTCTAAATTCCTCTTACAACAATATCATCCATTCTTTACTCTCCTCTTTTTTAATCACTTACATTTGCTCTATGGTTTTTTTCGTACTGTCTTATTACTATTACAAATTTTTATTTATCTGTGCAAAATCTTATAAACCTTTTTTTTGAATTAGAACAAAATGTTTTTCAAAAATATTATGATACAACATATACATTATTTTATATGTAACATATTTTATATGATCATTGCTTCATATATTTGTATTATTATTTTATGGGTTGGTTAGGAGGAGCTATACATTGGTCTATTTATGCATTCGAAGTGCTCAGTGGTTATTATTGTTGGAGCATTACTGTCGGGGTTGACTCTGTATTTGGATTATATGCATTACATATGGTAGGAGAATTAAGGCTACTTTCGATTCATTTTAAGAATTTGATGTCCAGTAAAAATTACAGAATTAATTTAAAAAAGTGCATTGATAGACATGTTTTACTAGTAAATTCTCAACGTTTAATGCAGCAAATTTTTGGGTTTTTGACTATTTGGCTTGCCATTACATGTGCCATAGTTATGTGCGCTATTATTTTTCAGGCTACTGGGGTATGAATATTTTTTTCATTTCTTAATTAAAGTACCAAAAAACAGTTATGACTTATTTTAATACTATAATTTTTAAATGTAGATGAAAAGTATGACTACGTATAAAGCGATATACTTAACATGTTATTGTTTTCTAAAATTGGTTCAAGCTTACACTTATGCTTGGTTCGGAAATATTATAGCCGTTGAAGTGAGTATTTAATTCATTTTTTTAAAGAATATCTTTTATTTAAAGATTTAAGCAATATGCAAAACAATTTTAATGCAATATACAATTAATAAAATTTAAATTTACATAATATGCAGATTAATTACTATTACTTATTTACTTAAAGAATGTAAATAATTTTACATTACCTTTACAAGCATGTACAATTATACTAGAACATTTAACTGTTACTTATAATTATATTTTTAGAGCGAAATATGTTTGAATTCAATATATAACGCACCTTGGCCAGGTACTGGAGATTTACGATTTATGAACGATGTTCTTATTATTCAATCGCAGAATCCAATACGTTTTGTTGCTAGCGGATGTATAATTATACGGTTAGATATGTTTTCAAAGGTAACTTATAAAAAAAATTCTTCAATTTAATGAATAAAACTTTTAATTATCTTGCTGGAAAAAATTGATTTATAGTTAATTTTAATGAAAAACCGATTAAAAAATTCGAAAATAACATAATTTTACATATAAAACACATTGAATTTCAAAATGTATAAATTAATATTAAATGTTAATACAATTTTTTTATTACTAGCAATAAAAAAATTTTTTTTAAACGGATTTAGTAATAGATTGTTAATAAATAATAAATTATAATAATAAATAATAAAAAAATAGATTTTGCAAAAGAATTACAGATTTTTTTATTTTAGATTCTACATGCATCAATATCTTATTTTTTTCTATTGAGAACTTTGGATGAAAATGTGCAGCAATTATAAATATTTTACATTAAAATTTAATAGAAAATGTTTAAATGTGGACGATACATTACGTTAGTTTTATTGTTTCTAATAAAAAACTATCATTACCAAATTGACATAATAGACAACTTATTATTTACTATTATATATAAAATATGAAGGAGAACGTATTACGTAATAAGTCTCTAAATATACATATAATATAGAATAAATTTTCATTAATTGTATTTTAAATACTTTAATCTTCGATCATCTATATATGTACTTACATCAATAGTTTTTTTTTGCAAATAGCTTTTTTATAATATTATAATTTATTATATTTTATAATATAAATATAATATTATAATTTATTATATTTTATAATTTTTATAATAATTTTATAATACAATATTTAATTATAGTTCTTTAACTCCAGGTATGATTTTACATATATCAGTGTCAGTATTACAGAAATGTAAATAAAAGTATCTATTATCAAAATTCTGGAATAAATATATTACATGTATTATCAAGAAATCGAGTTAAATTTTAATAGAAATTTTTAAATATTTATTTTTTAATATTCAGTAAGCTTTTTTATTGTTTTCAAATTCCTTATACCTTATTAATAAAATATTAAAAATTAACATTTTTTAAAAGATATAAAAACAAGTTCTTCTATGATAAACATCTAATATCCTATTTAAAGTAATATTTACTATGTATTGTAATGTATTTTACTTTAATTGATGTTTTAACATTTTCAGTATAATTTGTATATTTTTAAATAAGACCTATTGAAATTTAATAGTTTTAAATATAAACTATGATTTTTTTTAATTACTTATGTTTTCGCGTTTTACTTGCCTCTTCAGGACACAAGTTCGCGAGAGGTGAAGGAGCGGGAATTCGGGCGTGAATAAAAGTCAGAATTGGACTGCTTACAAATATTTCTTTATTTGCCCACTCGCTTACATACGGCATAAAAAACCCCCTCGGTTAGGAGGAAAAAGGCTTCGCTATCGCATCGATTCACACATTCATTCACACATGCACACACCCACCTCTTAACCCATTCACGACCCACCCTCGTGTATTTAGTCCCCGCGCTCCAACCCCCAATCCCCCTACCTGTGATCGTTGGCCAACCGCGGAACTACGCAGTATTGAAGAGTGAGGATGTGGAATTGACTCGCTGCAACCCGGCAATATGCTGGGAGCGTCGCGCACCGAGCCCTGCTGGCCGGGACACCCTATGGATCGTCCCACACCCAGCCCCGTTGCCCAGCGACTGCTCTTTTTCACGTGTGTCTGGGGTACTTGGGATCTGTCTGGGCACGACGACCTTCTTCCTCGTCCTCCTCGATGTTCTCTCCCTTACTTCGGTCGTCTGAACACGACGACCTTCTTCCTCGTTTTCTTCCCTTTTTACCCACACTCGATATTAGATTGTCTACTATGATATCGCAGTGACCGGTATGCGCTTTCCCGTCGAAGTTGCCTTCGTGATTTCCCTTTCGGTACTACTCTCCCGTATGCCCTTTTTGACGCCACTTAGCGTCTTCTTCTCCTCTTTTCAACGGATCCTTATCACGTATCGGTTTTCTTGTGTTTTTTCGAGAAGCCGCTCGCCGTTCAGGCGATATTTGGCCCTTTGTCCCGAACCTACTTTTCTCCCTGTCAACCGATCCGCATCGCCTATCGGCTTTGCTCTTGTTTTTCCGTGAAGCCGCCCGCCGTTCAAACGATATTCGGCCAATTGGCCCGAACAACTTATCTTAAACTAATTAATATTGTCATTTATCTTATCTCTATAAAAACATTATTTGATTCGTTAATACTTTTAATCAAGTAGAAACATATTCTTCATCTGAATCTAATATTTCATTCTAGAAAGCAAAAAGACGATAATACTGATTGATTGTGAAAAATATTTTAATAAATTTATCATTGAATATATGAAACCGGTATTATAAGAAATTTCAGCTTTTATAAATCTATTTCTATAATTATCTATTTATATTTACGTTTTCAATGTTTGGTAGAAATTTTTAAAATCTTCTTTAGTCTTTTAAAAAATTATAATATATTCCTCACTTAAAAATGGTCCATGTATTTATTTCTAATTTTCAGTTCATGAGTTTCCCTTTCCACGGGCCCCTCTCTTAATTTCTTTAGTTATTTTATCATTTTGATCCATCATTGGTGATTTTTTTCTTGAAATTAAATCTGCGTGGTGGTTTTTTATAAGTTAGACTCTTTTTACTTATACTTTTAGTCTAATTTAAAATCTATAGTACATAAAATGTATTGTGTGAATGATAATAAAAAGGTTATTTTAGTTAAATTCTTTTAATAAATCCATTGTAAAAGTTAGTGCATCTTGAATTTACTTAACGATAACTGCGGAAAAGTGTTTCTCTTTTAAAATGATCCGAATAATGATGAAAAAATTTTATCTGCTTTTATTAAATTTCATTTTATTTATTTATAATTTTATCAATAATATTTTATTAATTAATTTATTTACAAAATAATTAAAAATATTTAAAGAAACTAAACTAGTTGGGATGAATTTTTAAAATAAAAATTTGAATTGACTAATGTATCGATAAAGAGGACTCACGGAAAAAATGGTTGAAGCCGTTATATATCTTGCAATATGTTTATTTAATTTTGTGCGCAGAACAGTATGTCTATACTTAATATCTATTCCGCTTATATAATTACACAAAACTCGTAAAAGCGTACAAAAAAGAAAAAATTCTGATGCGTATTTCATTTGTCGGCACGCGAAGAGCGAGCGGTTGGCCAACCGAAAAAGGTAGAATAGGTGCGAAGAGTATATGCGGCAGCCAGTGTTGCGGAAAATCGTGATTTCTCGATTCTGCGCATTGACTTTCTTGCGCAGATGGGCTTTGACCGACAATAGTGAAGGTAGCCAAACATTAATATAGGGAAAATAACCAGAAGCAGCAGGAGCGTAAATGCTAAAAAATATTACCTTGGAACCCCACTCGCGCATTTTTCTGTACAGTTAAAGCGCTCTTCGCATTACTTATTGTATTATATTGATTATTGATTAAAAAGTATATAAAAAATAAATTACGTATAGTTGACGAAGAAATTATTTTTATATTTCAATACAGTACATGCATTATTATTAATAAAAAATAATTAATAAATATTTGTAAAATACAAATTTGTGCAATACAATTATTATAAAGAATAAATGCATCCTTACGAGCACAAAACATAATTAGTGTAATTTCTTAATGATTTCATATGTTCAAATATCCATATATTGAAAAAAATGTTAATTCTATAAGGCTACATTGTTTAACGTAAAAAAGGTTCACGTCTCGCACTGTTTTATCTACAGATAATGACAGCGATGTTACGTTTTCATTCCTCCTGGCATTGTGGCCATTCTTTCTCTCTCTCTCGTACTGCACATAAACTCTTATTCACCTCTCTTTCGCTCTCATACCGTACGCGCCTCTCTTATTCTTCCTCTCATTCTTGCGTGTACTACTTGTAAAAATCGAATTGTCAGGAGCCGATATTCAGATGTTTTGAAAACAAACTATGTTGTCAAATTTCTAATTGCGAGAAGGACGTTGCCATTTTGCCATAAATTTTCGTCTTTTGATGTCTCGGCAAGTCACATGGACATGCGCCCCGTCAAAGGTGTGTACGTTAATCATGTACGCATCAATACAACATAAATCGACGATCTTATTGCAGCCTCCGTAGCGGACTAGCGGCTAATGTTCTATCGCACTTTCATTTCTCTACAGGACCATAGATTAGTTTTTAACAATTAACATGTAATATTATTATATTAAATGCAACATTTTGTTTAAGATAAATTAATACATAGATATACTTTAAATTAAAAAAAACAATGTGCATTAAAGTAATATATATTCATATGCGTTTAATACAAGCGATTTGCTCATATATAACTAGATTTCTTCAAAAAAAATTATACCACAATTACATATATATATATATAAATTAATAGAATTAATTTGAATATGCATTCGAAGTCCTTAAGCGAATAAAATTATTTAATGAAAAAAAATAATCTTTATTTATTAAATTAAAAAAATCATTATTAATAACATTTATTGACAGTCTCTATTTTGAAGGTTGTTTGATTTGATTGAAACAAATCCTTTCTGTAAAATATTTATTTACTATTACAATTTATTACAATTTAATTGAGTAATTTAACATTTTATTATTAAAATTCATATATAATATGCGTATATTGGTTCAGTATCAATACGTACAATTCATTCTCATAATATTCTCTCCCTCTCTCTCTCTCTCTCTCTCTCTCTCTCTCTCTCATTCTCTCTCATTCTGCCTATAAAATAAAATATTTGTTTTCATTACCTTATATCATTACCTTATGATAACTATGAGAAAGTTTCCAAACCACCACTGAGGTACTTTCTATGGTTCGTTAGGTTTTTATTTAAACAAAGCAATTTTTTTAAGAAAAATTGTTTTATTTTTAGTTAAGTGGTACCTTCGCCATTAGCTTTATAACCACTTTCTGTATTATAATCTATTATTAAAAAATGCATGCGTTCAATTAAAAATATTTAAAATAAATAACGAAATAAATAAATAAAGAACTTGTGACAAAATTTAAAATGATCATGCAAAAAAAATTTTAAGAAAGCGGCGTTTTTTTTTTAAGAATTTTTGAAAGATTTTTTTTTAATTAAAAAGTAATATAAAAATTATTAAGAATTCATCTTTTCAAGTCAAGAAAAATGTTCCTCCGTTGGATCAAACGAATTATAATCTCTATTATATGCTTCTCCGACTGAGCGGAGAAAGCATCTCGCAAATAACAAATCTACATTCGTACGACTGCCTTTTTGTTTCTTAATATTATTAATATCACTGAACGTCCTTTCTGGTTCCGAATTCGAATGCGGAAGAGAAAAAACGGCCTCAATTAATAATTTTATGGACGGAAATTTATCGTCATCTAATTCATTTTTTTTAATTCATTTTTTATTAATAATAATGCATGTACTGTATTGAAATATAAAAATAATTTCTTCGTCAACTATACGTAATTTATTTTTTATATACTTTTTAATCAATAATCAATATAATACAATAAGTAATGCGAAGAGCGCTTTAACTGTACAGAAAAATGGGCGAGTGGGGTTCCAAGGCAATATTTTTTAGCATTTACGCTCCTGCTGCTTCTGGTTATTTCCCCTATATTAATGTTTGGCTACCTTCACTATTGTCGGTCAAAGCCCATCTGCGCAAGAAAGTCAATGCGCAGAATCGAGAAATCACGATTTTCCGCAACACTGCTCCAAGGCATGGTATGGCACAAGGGTGGTATTTATCCCTAAAACGGGGAAGTGTCAAGACACATCCCCGAGTAACTTTCGCCCAATCAGCCTGAGTCGTTTGTTCTCAAAACAGTGGAAAACTGATTGACACTTACATCCGGAAAGAGGTACTTATTAAGTAGTATCTCCACGCGGATCAACACGCCTATATAGCTGGTAGATTGACGGAGACTGCCCTGTAAAGGGCGGTCACGACGATCGAAGAGCAACTAAAGGCGTAAGGCTTTATGGTGGGGACACTACTATATGTATATATACGGGCAACAGGCATGTATTGGTGAATAAAGGCGACATAGTTCTAAGGGGCTCCGTTAAATCGGGTTTTCCCCAGGGTAGCGTCCTTTCCCCACTCATTGGTGCCTAGTGGTGGAGGACTCATCCAGTTTGACGGAGCGGGATGCAAGGCTATTAGATTTGCAGATTCCTTGACTCTCTGGTGGGGATTATTCAAAGATCCCTCAGCCATATAGACGGATGGTTTAAGAACGTGGAACTGTTGATCAACCCAACCAAGACAGATGTCCTGATCTTCACCATAAGATACAAATGGGATCGAGGATATAGGCTGACTCTTAGCAAACATGAATTATAACTAAAGGACCAAATAAAGTATCTAAGAGTTATTCTGGACCGCAAACTAAACTAGAAACGGTACCTGGATTAAATCGGCGGTAGGATCTCGGTCAACCTATGGAAACTGAAAAAGGTCATAATGCGGAAATGGGGTATAGCCCAATGAAGTCGATGTATAAGGCGGTTCTCCAACCCAGACTGACCTGTAGTTCTATCCCCACTTCTTTAGCAACCTTGGAAAGGTTGGAAGCCTTATGGTTAACGCCATCTCTGGTGCCATCAGATCAACGCAGGCCCTAATTAGAGTCACCAAGTTCTTGGAGGAGGGAAAGACAGGGGGCATCTTGTACTCCTCATGGGACTGGAGAGAAGAGGCACACCGATGGTGCACTCGAACATCAGTCCTATGGCTTTTCTCTTCCATAAGAAGTACCGGATTAGCATTATTCCTCGCGAGGTATGGGAAGTTAAGACGAGCTAATGGCCTTCCTCTGGACTATTTTCAGACTAGAGGCAGATGTGATGCGGGGGACACACTTAGTTATACCGCTTGGTGCATACGCAACCGTGTTTTATGTGTAACTAATGGCAATACGATGGGAAGTGGACGCTGCAAGTGGGCAGCCACACTGTACGCGGGTACTCATCTGCTCGGATAGCAAGAGCGCCTTAATGGCGCTGGATAAATACGCAACGAGATCGAGACTGGTCTGGGACTGTTATCAGGCCCTGAACAGACTCGCGACTAAATTTATGGTAAAGCTGAAGTGAGTCCCCGCCCACAGTGGCGTAAAGGGAACGTCATGGCGGACACAAGATTAGCTACCAATTGTAGCTTCATGGGACCGAAACCGGCAATTGGCTTGTGTCAAAATCGCATCAAAGAGGTGATGCGAAAATGGATAGCCGACGAGGCAGCAAGAACCTGGGATGAAGCAGTCACGAGTAACCATACTAAGGTCTTTGTGACAGCACAGAGTGCATCAGGCTGAGCCTAGGTTATTCTGGGGCTTGGTAGAAGCAGGGCAAAAAGGCTGGTAGAGATCCTCACAGATCATGGCAGTTTCAGAGTTCACAAATTCAGAATGGGACTAGTAACAGACCCATTCTGCAGACACGGCTGCGAAGTGGAGGAAACTCCCAAACGCCTGCTGTGCATCTGTCAGGCACTAATCCACGAAAGAAGGCGTCTCTTCGGGGTTTCAGCCTTGGAGCCAGAAGAGGTGCGGCCTAAACACTTTACTCAGATTCTTAAGCTGAATTCTTAAAGAAGCATGGTAAATCGTGTGAAATGCAGGGCACGCCAAGGGGAATACCCATGCGCCCAAAGGCTTCGAACGGCGATCACGTGGCCCACTCACGACTTAATAATTATAATGTCAAAGCTGCAGTATTTAGCAATTGTTTATACATTCGAAAATAACGAATATGGCAGGAGTCATAAAAAATATGAAATAATTATATACTCATAGAGATCTCATCCCAGGAATGAAGGTAAAAACAAAATTTTATTTACTAAAATTTATATTCTTATACTGCCTAAAAGTGTATCTTAAAATTCAATCTTATTCTTAGACCACTCAATGTTATACCCATACTGATATCATTAAAAATGTGTATTAAATGTAAACATTTTTATTATTTATACAAGGATTGTATTTTATTATATTTATAAAGGAATTTCGTTTTAAAGCGGTTAATATTAAATTAAACTACGAGAAGCTTCGAAATTTATAAACAGGTATACACTCCTGATGAACCTACTCTACTTAGAATGGTAATTTATAGATATATTGGTCATAATATGAGCAATTCAGGCACAAGTTAATAAACTAGGAAATAAATTAAATCTCTTCAGATGAAGAAAAGTCCAATAAAATAAATCATGATTTATTCGAGGAGAAAAATCTATAGAATAAAAATTATGTTTCGACTAAATTTTACAATATTTAATCATGTCATTTGGAAATGCAAACTTTATATAAATAAACGCATTGTTTATTTTATCATGTATACTTTCTTATAATAATATATTTATTTGCATTAAGTACTTCTACCATATTTATGTTTTTATGTTTTTTAATATTACTTATAGCATAATTGAATTTTCGTATCAAAAAAATTAATCCTTGCTGCACAGTACGAGTAGATGCTGAAAATCATTTTTAAATTAACCATTGATATGTAAAAATGTGCCGATATGTTGATGATCCGCCGAAACGTAACTCCAGAATCATTTATGTAGTTTTCGTTAGACTGTAGAGAATATTTAAAGATAGTTGCAGAGTAGTTAAAGAATAGTACTTACAATTTATACTATAACACCTACAACAACTGTAATCCTATATTATTTGCATTCTTTTCTTTGTCTATTTTCATTTAGACTCGATTCCGTTTTGAATTCGCATAACTTTTTTGTAAAAGATGGCCATCTAACTCTAAATTTCCAATTACTTTTGATTAAGTAGATTCTATTGTTTAACTTGCTTTATCCTAGGTTTCTTTTAGACTTTTCTTTTCTCCCGTTCTATTCACTTGTAACGACCGTCCCCCCCCGGTCCCCTCCGATCGGTTGCGTCCTCCGAGGCAACGAAGTTGCCTCGCATGACGCAATAACGGTCAACCCGGAACCTCGAGGGGCCGAGGGAGAGCCTTCCGCACCGGGAGGCGTGGTGACGCCTCCGCGGAGAAGCGAAGCCGCGCGAGTGGCCCTCCTCGGAGAACCAACGGCCGGAGCTTTAAATCCGGCCAACCCCGGGGACAGCCGGAGCGTAACGGCGACCCGGGAGGAGGGCCCCGGAACTAAAAGTAAGTTCCGGGAAAACGAGGTCGACGAGAGAATAAAAGGAGAGGATCCAGCAGGAAGGGGGGAGATAGGAAAAGAGAGTCGAGTCGCGAGGTGGACGAGAGAAAAACGGGAGAGAGAAACGGCGACCTTGCCTCCACCGCAACCCCAGAGGAGAACAGGAGCCTCGAGCATCCGCGACGCCACCTTCCCCTGCCGCCTATCAAGGAGGAAGGAAATATCGAAGTAGCGGAGGACGACGAGCGCCCCTTCTTCTCCACCGTCGCCGAGGCCTAGCGAAGGCCAAAGGTGTGAAGCCGAGCGAACAGAATAAAGGTGGGCGACTACCATTTTTTTTGTAACTCCGTGCGATCAAAATTCGGGCAGCGGCCTCAAAACGAGACACCAGTGCGGACCTTGGGCACAGCTGATAGCGAGATCAGCTGTCGCCAAGGCCGGGCGCGGACTAAGCGTGGTCCCCCCCCGACCCCTTGTACAGTAGAGCCGGCGGGGTGATCGACCAGCCCCGCGACCCCCCCCCACGAGCAAAGCGCGAGCCGTAGTAGATCGCGGCACCTTGTATTTAGCGGAGCGGCCAGAAATAAAAACAAATTTGAAATTGTAGATGCCGAATGTACGCGTCCGAGAGAGAGGAGACTCACCGAATAAAATCGAGTGATTGGTTATTAATAATAATTTAAGCTTTCTTTTTTTTTTTTTTCCTTCTCTCGATTCCCCCCCCCCCCCACTTCCATCGCGAACCCTCGAGCCGGCGAGCTCATCCCAGCCGCACCCCCCCCCTCTTGCACCGCGGGCCGACCCAGGCACCGCGTTACATGGCGCCCGAACAGGGACGTTTCTAACGGCGAAACGTCTCTCGCGAAACCCCCTCCACTCTCCGGACGTTACAGCGCTCCGCCGACGCGCCGTGCGAAGCCGAGCGCGGCTGCCCCCTACTCCGCGCGGACCGATCCCTCGAGCGGCGACGTTGGCCGCGGGGATCCGCGTGCGAATTAAATCTTCCCCCCCCCCCGTGCGACATACCCCGCGCCTACCAACCTACCGCGACCGATAGCGCAGCGAGATATCATCCGATTACCACCGGATAAAAAGCATACGGAAGGTGGTGATCCACGGCGTCACTACGAGCGAAGAGCAAAGAAATTACACAAGGAAAATGGCCCCAGACACGCCACGAGTCAACTGGATTTACCAGTTAACCCGGGAAGAACTCGAAGCCGAGTTACTAAAACACCAGTTAGACACCGACGGTGGCCTTGTAGCCGCCCGCACGCGACTAGTATTATTTGCGAGAAAGAATCCGGGGCTTTTCACTGCCCATGCGCCGGATCCTCACGATTACGATGAAAGGGTGGATCGGACCGCCGATCTAAAAACCGAGATGGCTGAATACGAAGCCGTAATACACCCGAGATCATCAACGCCCCGCGAATACCATCATGAATTGGAGAGCCCGCCGACATACACCAGGTGTAAGATAATTGAATTAATGCGAGGCTGGGGCGACAGATTCGATGGACGCGACGTCCAGGGCTTCGTGGAGCACATGGAGGACCACGCGCATGCCTACGGGATAAATCCGAACGAAATGCTTCCCGGGCTATCCGAAGTCCTGACCGGGGGAGCGCTAATGTGGTGGCGCAACCACCGGGATTTCTTCTCCTGGGCCGACTTCACCCAGCGGCTGAAAATGTACTATTCGGACGGCGAGGAGCAGGCGTCCCTCGCCATGCAAATCGCGCTCTGCCACCAGCAACCGGGTGAACCGGTGGTGGACTATGCCACGCGACTGACGTCGTTGATGAAGCGGCATGGCGGGTTCACCATGCAGGACATTGTCGGACGGCTGTACACGAACTGTACCCCCGACATACGCTGTTTCTTGCGTCGTGAGGAGATCCACGACGACGAGGACTTCGTGCGCCTGGCAGCGAGGCAGGCCCGAGAGATCCGGGAAGCCCACGCATTTTGGATGAGGGCTGCCCGTAGCCAACAGTCGCAAGCGACCCTGTGGAGCGTCGCTCCGCCCGTTAACCACCAGGAGCCGCAGGGAAACTCCGCCGGGGCCGGTACATCCTACCCGCAGTATCGGCCCAGACAAAGTCCGATCAGATGCCCTTCTGCAGCGTCTCCATCGAGGGCCACCTCATCCAAGCCCTCGTCGACTCAGGGGCGGCCCGCTCCTACATAAATAAGCGGACCACGGATCTGTGCCGGCAGCACGGGTGGACGGAGAGCCGCGAGGTTTCTCTCGCCCGGCTAGCGGACGGCACCACCTGCAGCCTTTCCAAGGTCATCGAAGGACCAGCGTGCGTGAATGGAAAGGACTGCAGGTTGAAATGCGTCGTAATGCCGACCCTAGCATACGATATGCTGCTAGGTGTCGATGCGTTCGACAAATTAAATATTCATCTATGGATGGGAGAGGCGACCCCGCTGCTGAATATAGGGCTCCAGGAATTAAGCCCGGAGGAGGATGCAGACTTGGCCTCCCTCATCCAAAGATACAGGAGCAACATGGAGACGATAAAGGGACCCACTCCGGCAGCGACATGCCACATTAAGATAAAAGATGTCGCCCCTATAAAACAAAAGTATCGTCCGCGTAATCCAGCGATGCAAAGGATAATCGACCAGGAGGTCGAAGCTATGCTGACGGAGGGTGTGATTGAGCCCTCCGAAAGCCCCTGGAGCTCGCCCGTAGTGCTCGCGAAAAAAAAAGATGGAGGATATCGCTTCTGTATCGACTACAGGAGATTGAACGAGGTGACGGAGAAGGACGCCTATCCGTTGCCACATATTCAGGCGACGCTGGAGAAGCTGCGGGGAGCGAAGTTCCTGTCGACGATCGACTTGAAAAACGGGTATTGGCAGGTCGCTCTAACACCCGAAAGTAAACCGCTAACGGCGTTTACGGTGCCCGGGCGAGGACTCATGCAGTTCCGAGTCATGCCCTTTGGCCTCCATTCCGCCCCCGCGGTATTTCAGCGGCTGATCGACCGCATCATCACGCCGGAGCTCGAGCCGCACGTTTTTTCGTATCTCGACGACATCATAATTATCTCGAGAACGTACAACGACCACAAGGGTCTGGTCGAATGCGTACTGCAGCGCCTTCGCCAAGCACGGCTCAAGCCGAACTGGGAGAAGAGCGTGTTCGGTCGGAGGCAGCTCGCCTACCTGGGTCATATTATTGACCGAAACGGGGTACATACGGACCCAGGGAAAGTCTCGGCCATCCTGGAGATGCGCCCTCCCACCAATCAACGGGAACTTAGGCAGTTCAATGGCCTAGTCTCGTGGTACCGGCGATTCATTCCGAACATCTCCACGGTAGCGGCCCCGCTGAATTCGCTGCTACGTGGCAGAGTGAAATGGAATTGGGGAGACGAACAGCAACAGGCGTTCGAAAGAATTAAAAATCTCTTAAGTAGTGCTCCTGTACTTACGTGCCCGGACTTCAATGTGCCCTTCACCCTCCAAACCGACGCCAGCAACGAGGGTCTGGGAGCGGCCCTGACGCAAACGATCGGGGACTGCGAGCGTATCATAGCGTACGCGAGTCGAACACTGAAGTCCGCCGAGAAGAATTACTCGGCCACTGAGAAGGAGTGCTTGGCCGTGAAATGGGGCATCTGGAAGATGCGCGACTACCTGGAAGGCTACCATTTCACGGTGATCACGGACCATCAGGCCTTGAAGTGGCTACGGCAGATGGATAATCCGTCCGGCCGGTTAGCACGCTGGGCGATCGAACTCGGCCAGTGGGATTTCGAGGTCAAATATCGCCCGGGTAAGGAGAATGCTTTGGCGGATATTCTCTCCCGGCAACCCGAGGCGCGAGAAGCCCTGGCGACGGTAACCAGCGCCCGACGGTACGTCCCCGCCACCGAGAGGGATGAAGTGTTGCGGCTGAACCACGATGTGGAGACAGCCGGACACTTAGGAACGACAAAGACCCTAGCCCGTATAGCCCAGTACTACTACTGGCCGGGTATGAGGGCCGAAGTCGACCGGTACGTGAAATCGTGCCGATCGTGCCAGCAACATAAACCCAGGCAAACCCGACCGCCTGGGCTCATGCACCGGACCGACGTCTCCCGCCCCTGGGAGATGGTCTCGGTAGACCTGGTGGGACCGCTACCCCGATCCTCGCACCTGCACACTTGGCTGTTAGTGATGCAGGATCGTTTCACGAAATGGATTGAGATGGTCCCATTAAGAAAAGCAACAAGCCAGGCCGTCGCCCGGGAATTTTACCAGCGAATAATATTGCGGCATGGGACGCCGCTCGTCGCGGTCAGCGACAACGGCCGCCAATTCATCGGACGCGAATTCAGAGCTATGCTCGAAGGTTGCGGAATTCAACAGCGGCGTACCCCACCTTACACCCCGCAATGTAATCCGGTGGAGCGGGCCAACCGGGTCGTCAAGACCATGTTGGCGCAATTTATTCACCGGAGCCACAAAACGTGGGACCGGTGCCTGCCCGAACTGCAGTTCGCCTACAACACTGCCGTGTCGGAGAGTACGGGGAGTACCCCAGCCTTTTTGAACTTGGGGAGGGAATTAACCCCCCCGGGTCAAAATCTCGAGGAGATCCAGGCCACGGCAGCCAAGGGCGAGAAGACGCGGTTTCGGCGCTTGCACCAGGCGATACAGCGAGCTAAAGATAAGCTCGCCCGAAGTTTTGATCGCCAGAAGAGGTACTACGACCAGAGGAGAAGGGACTGGGCCCCCCGTCCCGGAGAACTCGTGCTGACCAAGATGCACGTACTCTCGAATAAAGCCGAGGAGCGCAACGCTAAACTTATGCCACGATATGAGGGGCCGTGGCGAGTAGTTTCGCGAACGTCGCCCGTAATAATAAAGGTTCGTCGGGGGAAAGTGGAGAGGGAGGTCCATGTCAGTGACCTCAAGCCCTACCACTCGCGGCAAGAGGACGCGGAATGCGGGAAGATGCCAAATAACCGTGACAGTAATCATCGACATGCGGACCCCGACGGTGCGACCGATCATTTATCGCGGACCTGCAGGGCAGAGGCCAATCCTAAATGTGGAGGTCGACGGACAACCGGTGGCAGCAGTGGTGAGTTCGAATCAACTCGTCTCCACCGCGGCCCCGGGGTTGTTCGAACACCTGCTCCGCCGAGGCGCAGTTCCCGAGGTGGAGGAAATAACGATCCCGCTGATCTACGGGATCGGCGTGGATTTCGCCCTGAACCGCCGAGCCCAGGTGGAGGTCCAACAGGGTGGACGCCGCACCGAGCTGACGGTGTACCAGCTGGAAGTCCAGGAAGCCCCCCTCATTTTGGGACTGGATTATGTCCAGGCCTCCGGACTCGCCAGCACCCACGCAGCGTAGGAGGTAAGATGCAAAGTCGCGTGTTCAAAAATAGTGTTAGAAATAAGCCCCGCGCTACGCTTGTAAAGCGCGGGACGGTTCGTCGCTCGACGCGCCTCGCAGCCGCGCGTAAACAAGCGACCCCTTCCCCCGCCGCGGGGATACGCGCCGACAGCGACGAAGGTAAACAGAGTTTACCTCCGCCACTCCTCCCCAGCGAGCGATGCGGCCACCCGTCGGCCCCTAAGGGGGGGGGTAATGTAACGACCGTCCCCCCCCGGTCCCCTCCGATCGGTTGCGTCCTCCGAGGCAACGAAGTTGCCTCGCATGACGCAATAACGGTCAACCCGGAACCTCGAGGGGCCGAGGGAGAGCCTTCCGCACCGGGAGGCGTGGTGACGCCTCCGCGGAGAAGCGAAGCCGCGCGAGTGGCCCTCCTCGGAGAACCAACGGCCGGAGCTTTAAATCCGGCCAACCCCGGGGACAGCCGGAGCGTAACGGCGACCCGGGAGGAGGGCCCCGGAACTAAAAGTAAGTTCCGGGAAAACGAGGTCGACGAGAGAATAAAAGGAGAGGATCCAGCAGGAAGGGGGGAGATAGGAAAAGAGAGTCGAGTCGCGAGGTGGACGAGAGAAAAACGGGAGAGAGAAACGGCGACCTTGCCTCCACCGCAACCCCAGAGGAGAACAGGAGCCTCGAGCATCCGCGACGCCACCTTCCCCTGCCGCCTATCAAGGAGGAAGGAAATATCGAAGTAGCGGAGGACGACGAGCGCCCCTCCTTCTCCACCGTCGCCGAGGCCTAGCGAAGGCCAAAGGTGTGAAGCCGAGCGAACAGAATAAAGGTGGGCGACTACCATTTTTTTTGTAACTCCGTGCGATCAAAATTCGGGCAGCGGCCTCAAAACGAGACACCAGTGCGGACCTTGGGCACAGCTGATAGCGAGATCAGCTGTCGCCAAGGCCGGGCGCGGACTAAGCGTGGTCCCCCCCCGACCCCTTGTACAGTAGAGCCGGCGGGGTGATCGACCAGCCCCGCGACCCCCCCCCCACGAGCAAAGCGCGAGCCGTAGCAGATCGCGGCACCTTGTATTTAGCGGAGCGGCCAGAAATAAAAACAAATTTGAAATTGTAGATGCCGAATGTACGCGTCCGAGAGAGAGGAGACTCACCGAATAAAATCGAGTGATTGGTTATTAATAATAATTTAAGCTTTCTTTTTTTTTTTTTCCTTCTCTCGATTCCCCCCCCCCCCCCCCCCCCACTTCCATCGCGAACCCTCGAGCCGGCGAGCTCATCCCAGCCGCACCCCCCCCTCTTGCACCGCGGGCCGACCCAGGCACCGCGTTACACACTTAATACGTTAATAAAAAAATCATCATATAACAAATTCTAGTGCTTATAAATGTATGAAATATGATCATATTTTCACTCTATATCACAGTTCTTTAAATAGAGCATTAAGTAGAAAATAATTATTTTAGGATTTAAAGAAGGCGATAAAGAATTTAAAAAATTGACGAATGACTCTTGTTCTGAAAATTCAAGAATATAATGATATAATTATAGAATTATTATTCAATTAATGAATAAAGCACTGATTTGTATGTAAAAAAATCGCAAAGTTATCAAGGACTAATTCCCTAAAAAACATGTATACATTACTAATTAATATTTGGTTTTCGTAAAAGTGCAATAGAATGCATTTTTTCTCTAGATTTATTGCTATAATAGTTTTAATTATATAATTATAAAAGTAATCATATCCCAATAAATGTAAATTTTAGCAGATAACGTATTATAAATCATAATGATGTATTTTAAAATAAAAAACAATGTAATTTTCTCGTTGTGTGTCGTACATTGTATATTTTTATTAAAACAATATTCATACGATTATACTATACATCCCAAAACATATAAATGAACTCACTTTTCAAAATAATTATAGTGTAAATTATTGAAGGACATTATTCTGCAAAAATTATTATTTCACAATATTTATAACAATCAAAATATGTTTTAAAAGTCTGTAATATAATTTCCTATATATATAATGAAGAAATTGTGATCCAAAATATTAAAGGAATATTGAGTACATCGGATAGTTAACCTATCCTTATACGTGTACATGCAATCTCTCGCCTCTTTACACACATATTTTCAAATAATACAGGCTTACACAAAAATGACGTAATTATAGAAATGTAATAACTTCAAAAAGTGCATGCAACGTAACTGGTACAAATAAACTTAATAAAAAAAAAAAATTTGTTTTTTAAAAAACCTTACAATAATAAAAAATGAATAATACTAATATTAAGATCAAACATAAAATGATTGTTTATTCATAGTAAGCGCAAAATAGATAACCAAAAAATAATTACGAAACGAAAGAGTTTTCAAGACAGTATGCTGTATAAATATTTGTAACAAAAATCTATTAAAATTTTGCGACACCAGTAGCTTTATTTGAAGTGTGAAGTGTAGTTTTAACATTATTAATATACTTCTAAAAGAATATAGTCTTGGGATTATGATGTTCGCTAGGGATTTCATAAGAACTTTCAGTTAATCTATTGCAAGATGTTTGATGATATGATTTAAAATACATGAGCTCTTACTACTGCAATGATTCCAGATATTCCTGACTTAACTGGAATAAGAAACTGTCGAATTGCGCTGACGATTTTTGAAAGTTTCCGAAACTGCCACATCGTCATATAGTTCTTCTTGATATTTATCAATCATGTAATTTATAGATTTCGGGACTTGGTAATATTCTTGACTTATATTTAATTGAAGATTTCTTATGTAGGCAGTATTATCTGTAAAATTCAAATTACTTACTCATTCATACAATAAGCAAAGACACTTATATATAAAGCAATTTAAACAATTAATATTATTAATGTTGTTATTAATATTTACAATCAATAGAAACAAACTGATAAATAAATCATTACTTAAATTATCTTGACTGAAGTCAAAATTGGCAGAATCTTTACAAGTATTAGTGATAGCTTGAATGGAAGATCCAATATCATCATATACTTCATTTGACATAGCGCATTTGATAATTATCGGTACCCTTGAATAAAGCGGCCGTGGAGGTGGTGGCAATTGATAATCTTCCTCGTTTATTTCTGAAGAAAATGTATAGGTATCCTTCGGGGGTAAGTTTGAATTATCGTCACCGCAAGTTAACTCAGCTTTATTACTCTTCATCAATGATGGTATTTTCATTAAACTTGCAGATATAGAAGGCATCGGAAACTTTACTGTTTTTTCATCTTTTTTCATTGACTCTTTACGGTTACAGACACGGTAAAAAAAAGATCGCTTTTGTGATGACTTAGTTGATTTAGATGAATTTTTACCTATATCTAGTTGAACTTGTAGATTATCTGTTTTAAACTTATTAAAATAAATACAATTTAATCAACGCAAACATATTATTTTTATAGAATCTTATAAATTTCTTATCAAAAAATTTTTTTAAAAAAATTTATAAGAAGCAAAAAATGTAAAAAGTAATGATAAACCTATGAAATAAAAATGATAAATATTCTAACTTTATTTGGTTATATTATCAATTCAATATAAGTGAAATTTATTCCTCTTATAATCTTATTCTTATTGTAAAAATCATAAATAAATATTGCAGAATTTAGTTGATGTAAGTAAAGATATTTTTCTTCAGTTTAATAACATTTTTATTCAGAATAAAGCTCGAAATTGAGAGTTAGAAATATCCTAACAGTATCTTACTAATATTATTATATTAGTATTAATTTCTTGTAAGGGGAAATATTTACTTGAAAGTTGTCATATGATTTTGTTTCATCCTTTCCCTTGACAATATCTTGTATGCCATCATAATTCTCCAGAGGCTCTTCCAAAATTTTTTTCGATCCCTTCAAAATAGCTTCAACATCATCATACATTTCTTGAACAAAACTATTTGACAATATGACTTTCTGTTCCTTTTTTATACTACTAGTGGGAATTTGGAAATTTTGATATTCCTTATGAGCTCTAATATCCTCAATTCTGTGATACAATCCTTCTTCATCATAGGGCTCTTCTTGATTTTCATATAAAATTCTCTCTTTCAATGGTAACAATGGCAATCTCCTTGTTCTTGCTGGTAATGGTGGTGCTTCTCCTTCACAGTTAACTTTGTTCTTCTCATTTATTGCAGTGTTTATAGTTGATTTCTGTTTGAGGTTTACCGTACACTGTATTAAAATTTTTTTTAATGTTTAGATAAGAATATGTATTTCATGTCAACAAAAGATTTGATTGACTCATTTGATTGAAAGAAATTTACTTAATTATATCAATAATAATTAAAATTTTTTTTTTTAAGAATCTATAATTAAAAAAATTAATTATTACTTTTAAAAAACCGATTAATTTGCTTTTCCTTCGAATAATAATAAATAAATACACCATAATTAATATAATTAAAGGGTGTTTAAAGATAACTAGGAAAAAATGATATGATTCAAGGCACTATTAAATAATGCCTATATGGAACATAAGCGTGGGCATGTTTAGGTTCAAAAACCCAAAACGCATTAAAAAGTAAATACAAAAGATGGTACTTGGAATCTGAAAAATAGCGCCAAACTACACTAGCATGAAGGAAACAAATAGAGCGCAACAAGGAAAAGGCTGATTTTATAAGAAATATAAGACAGAGATAAAAGAAAGGGTAAGGGCACAAGAAAACGTGGGCAAAGACAAAGAATCAAAGTTAATAAAATGCAAGATAGAAAAGGGGGAAAAAATTAACATATGGTTATGGAAGAGAAAAGAGAAAGAGTGAGAAGCAGTAAATATAGTACCTGGTAAAAGAAAATAATGACAAACGATTTATCAAAGTATTTAAACGGAAAGAGATACATAGTATGTGGAAAGGAGTTGGAATCAATGGAGTACATAGAGGGTACGCATGAAGGCATCAGAAATGTGAAATAAATAAATAAAATATTAGATAGAAATGAATCAGGAATGGAGCTGTAAAAAGGATTAAGCAAGAAAGAGAAAGGGTAAAGAGCGGTAATGAGTGAGTAGATATTTGTGATATATTTTTAAGAATATAGATTTAATGAATTTTATTAATATATGTACTTTATGAAGTGGATACACCAAAACCGAAAGATGCGAAAAATTTAAAAATAAAAAATTAATAAATGTAACTAATTGCATAATAAGTTAATTTATAATAAAATTAATTGTAGAATTAAAACTAAATAAATTAACAGCAAATTTAAGGTAATAATTACCTTCGAAGAACTTAAAACATCTTGTTGAGCTCTATCTAAACACATGTGTTCATTTGATTCAAGGTCCAGTTTTTTTTTTAATGATTTTGTCTTGCTTTCAATTCTGAATTTATCATCCAATTGAAAATTATTCGAAATTACGTCAACCCACTGCCTCATATCCTGAATACTTTTGGCCACAAATTGAAAAGTACGATCACCAGGACAATATATTTCAAAAGCGGCTTGGCTGCGTCGTGGATCACGAACAATAGCTTCAGGGGCTGGACGGCTTTTATACCCACTTAAGGGAATAACAAGATATGGACGACTTTCACGCTCATTTACGTATAACAGCAAATGAGATCCAAGCAGACTTACCTAACCAATTTCATTATAATTTTTTCATAATTGTTTTTACATTAGATTACATTAAATTAGAAAATTCTAAGGTTTTTTTTTATTTATTAATATTTAAAAAGCTATATTAAAATATACATACCGACAATGTAAGCAAACAAAGACTGTAAAATCAATTATTAGCAAATATATAAATATTTCCAGTGAATCATATTATAAAAATTTGACATTCCCGATGTCGGAAGTAATATATTTAGAAAAATTAAATGCCTAAATTCTACGAAATGAAAGATTGGGTAATTATAAATGAACATACTTTTAACCTAATTGAATAAATTTATCTACATGGACAAAGGAAGAGAACCTATAAAATCATTGATAGCGAAATTATTTACTTGATATTTTAATTTTTTGCAATTTCTTGAGAAGTACACAAATGAGGTATTTCAGCATTTCTTATACTTAATGCCCGAAAACGAGGAAGGAATAAGCTATTTTACAGCCACGATATATGTCAGTGTGTCTTATATTTAGTTACACTCTTACTTTTCTAGTGAACACCAATCACATCTCTAATTCAACGCGTCCGAGAAAACTATAGACATACATATTTAAAAACACCATATATATATATATATGTATGTACATACCATATATATGTATATTTATAATTCTTAAAAACAACATATTCTTTAAATAATATATTCAAACACTTATATTATTATTTAAATATAATATTTACACTTATACTTTGATACTTATGTTCAAAATTAAAAAATAAATAGTTATTTAAGATACTTTTATAAAAGGAAATTATTTTTGGATTAAGAATAAATTAACATTAAGATGTGAAAATGGCTTAAAAGATTACTTTAAATTTTTAACCTAATAATTGAATTATAATTACTAATAAATAGAACTTGGTCAGATAAATTTATTTAGAACCAAAATAAATAATATCAAAACAAATTACATGGTCTACCTGTAGTAAAGATACAGGTTATATACATATTAACGTATTTCTAGAAATACATATTACGTAATGCAATTTTTATTAGACTTAATTTGTAAATAATTTCTATTTATTGTTATTGATTATAATACAATGATTGATCAAAAATGTAATTGTATTTGCAAGACTACCAATATTTCAAAAATTGCTTCTGTACGAAATATCTTTTTTTTTATAAAAAAAAAATTATAACTCACCCAACACCATCTATTAAGCCAGAAAACTTTAAACGGTGAAAACATTCGACGCTCCCTTTTGAGGTGTAAAAGCAGTCCTGACTTTACCGACCTATTCTTGGCTTGTAAAGCAGAAAATCCTTCATACATCAACACAATATTATTTATATCCACATTTTTTTGAGTTTTTTCAAAAAATTTTCTCTTACTGTCTTCTTCTTGAAAATATTGGAAAGTTTCATAATAATGTTGAAACGATCCTTCCTAAAAAAAAAATTATTTTTGTTGAAATATAAAATTATGTATATATATATTCATTCTCATGAATATATAAATAATGTAAATCAATTTTTATATAATATGCACAATAACGTTTAAATATATTGGCCAACGTACATTCAATTATTTAATTTATAAAGAAAACAATATTTTTGTACATATATTATAATATATATACGTTTTTTTAAAGTATGTATTAGAATACTTATTGCACTTCAGTAAAGATACCAATCAATGATTAATATTATCAAATAGTTACTTAAAGTTTATACTTTAGTTTCGATTTTTGTGTAAAAAATATGTATTAAAAAAATTGTTTTTTTAATAATGTAATTTCTGTAACATTATTTTTTTAGGTTTTTTACATTAAAGCTTTGATTGTAATTTTTTTTTTACCTTTTTCTATAATTGTAACTAAAATACCTATATATAGAAGAGCCATATTTACGTTTCTGAATACATAACCAATTAATCGCATAACGATGATGTAAGTGTGTATATCTGACCGAAGCCCAGTGTATTTGACCTTTGGTCTCATCCACATCGGCTTTTACATTCTTTGAACCTCAGCAGAGATGATGGCATATATTGCCATTTCATAAATATATGACAGATGTTCGGAGGACGCCTTTATTGCACTTTTCATTATAAAAGCTTCCTGCCGAACGTAGCTGTTTCATGGACAATGAAACAATTTATTATATAGTATATTAACAAAAATAAATCAATCTTCTCCTAATTTATTATTATAGGATTCAGAGTAGTTTAATGATAATTTGTAACATAAAAAATGAAAACCTTCATTATTCATTGTAAACATAATATAAACATGATAAATACGAAGAAAGCTGCCTTTTAATCTACTGTGTGCGACTTCTATTAAATTGCTTTTAATATGATCTAGTAAAAATCATGTATATGAAGATTGCACTGACCTTTATTTGTTGTTCGTCGGCACTGATGTATTCTGACGACTGCTCATCCTCATCGTTCATCAGCAACATCATATTCTTACTGGCTTTCATATCAAGGTAGGGTTGCGGCGAATTCAATGTGTGGAATGACTGCCGAAGTGTCATTCGGGCTCGCAACAACAGTGTATCTCGTGCAGTTTGGACTGTCTCTGGAAGTTCGACGTTGCTCAAAGATTCCAGGAAGTCCACAAGATCTGTATAATTATATGGGAGCTTCTGCTTATTCATTAAATTTTAAAAAATCCACATTTTTTAAGTTTGCTTACTTTTTTGTGTTATTGATATCATGAAAAATATTTTACAAGTTTATTTTATTTTTAAGAATTTGATAAAATTTCATACAAAATCATTCATTTCTCTTTTAAACCTCACATGAACCTATCTAGATATCTCTAATTTTTCTTAGTAATGTAAAAACTGTTTAACCAAATACACTTTAATTAAAATTTTTGCTAAATATGTATTTAAGTTATTAAACTTATCAAACTATTTATTTTTTTAATGTTTTAAAATTAAATCATGTGTGAAAAACAGTTTATTGGTATTAATAAATGAAATCACCTGATAAAGTATTCAGATTTATTTATATAATTAAAGTAATTGTTTATTTAGTTATAGTAAAAAAAATTTTAATAAAATAAACATAAAAAATATGTTAATTTCCAATGTATAGATAATTAAGAATAAAAGTTTACTAAATTTCAAAAATAAGTATGTGTACATTAAAATAAACACAGATTTCATAGATCTAAAAACTCATAACCGTGTTCAATAATTATTACAATTATATAAAGTACAAATTTGAGTACTTAAAAATTAAAAAGCATTGTAATTTTTGATCAACTATAATACTTTGGCTTCAGTAAAATATATAAAAAAAATATTACTGAAACTAAAGAAATAATTTTATGAAAACTGCATTGTGTTAAAAAAGACAGTTTTTTATATTAAAGAACAATATTTTTTCATGGTTATGAGACTGTATAGTAAAAAAAATTCCAAGTAGCTTAAATGAAAAAAAAAAAAAATAAATAAATAAAATAAATAAAAAAAAATTGAAATAATAATATGCATACAAGTAAAGTAAGAAACGAAGAGTTTGTTGAAATTTATGTAAAGGTATTTCTTTAATAAAAATATCTTTAATTTAACTATAATCTGAGAAGATTACATGGAAGCACTACCACGACTAAAAACACTTGAATAATAGAGAAAAATCATTTTCAACTTACCGTTAAGAATTACAGCCGCATCTCCGATGAGCTCTTGCATGGTTCACTGAGTTTATTATTGCAATAACACAAATAAAAAATGTATTAAAGTAAATGTGGCATCCATAGCTTTATCTTCTGTTTAATCCAGTAGTTGTGAAAACCATTTAATTCCTCTGTATCTTTGCTACGACAAACATTGAATGCACAGGTGACGGGTGTTTATTTTATTATATATTATTGGTTTTTTCCTATTGTAATTAACATTTATTATTACTTTTTTTCCTATTGTAATAAGTATTTATTATAAAATTTTAATAGGACTCACTTATAGAGGAAGTTATCTGCTAATTACGTGTGGCAATATTCTTTTATTTTATTTTGAGATTCTTGATACAATGTGCAATCCGCTAATTATTTTTGATGATAATAAATTGTGTTCCAAAAGAATGCTTTTTTAATAATAAGCACATTATCATTGTTTCCAGTTGAAACAGAACCATAAATTACGCATCGCTTTTTGTGATATTCTTCTGAAATAAAAAAGTATGCTAATTAACAATATTAACTATAAATTGAACGAAGTGTTACAATTAATTTTATTTTTGTCAACACAACACTTAATATTGTACCTACTGCATTTGCATCTTCGTTACGACATATGACAAATTCTTCGTATCTTCGTCATAGGGATGTAGGGAAAGGAGCAATAAAATGGCTTTAGGGTATATACCTTAGGTAGTTGAGAATAAATAGCAGCATTGAGAGTCGCTGACAATTGCTAACAACCGATATTTGTAAAAAGAGCACCGCCTTGGTATACAGCTATTATGTCGTTGCCCACTCTTAAGTAAATGCTTCTGATGTGGCTTGATCATCTCTCCTTTTGCTTTCGAACTATTTTCTCTCGATTCCCCCCTCCCTAAATCCAGCTCATACAGTCTGTTCCCTCCCACCAATGTTACTTATTCATGATTATTAAAAAAAACATTACTCATAATTAGTATAAAAATAAAGCGAATAAATTACCCGTAATTTAGATTTGTAAATTTCTGAATACGTTTCCCTTATTTCATCTAAAAAAGTTGCAATAATATTAAAAGCGTAAACCACTTCTATGGGCAGCTTGCGAAATACTTTCTCGTACATTAACTTAAACAAAATTCAACGACAGGAGAAACTAACTTATTACGATTTGACTTTCAACTGAAATCTATGAAGCGTGTAAAATTTGAGCCATATTGCCAGCCTGCACTATTGATACTATAATATTTTTTTAAACAATACTCTAGCTGCATAGATTCAAAAAATACTCGTTGATGAAGCCAAAAATGAAGTTGTTGATAATCAGTTTAAAATAAATCGGCTTATATTTAATAAATTATAATGAAAATTTTGTTTAAAGTATTAAAAAGTTGTTAATTATTGAGAAGAGAAAATGTTAATTCTAATTAGATTAATGAAATTCTTATACTTAAATTCTTAATTATACTTAATTTGTTCACACAAGAATTGTTTAAAATAACATTGCAATTTAACTAATAAAATTTTTCCAAAAAAAATAAATTATCAATTATTTTTTAAAATATTTATAATTAAAATTTATTATTTTTAGAAGATAAAAATATTTTTTATTAATGAAGAAATCCAAATAAAGGCAAGCTGTTAAAAGAAGAAAATTAAAATATACATAAATTAATACTATTTACTAACATTTAATTTGGAGCATGTAGTAATGAATTAAGTAATACCTGTAAACAGATGTCTGTCAATATACAGCAATACTCAAGTATTTAGAAGCCCTATTTCCAATTGAACCAAGAGTTAAAAGAAGTATTAAAATTATTTAAATCAATAAAAAAGATATTTAACGATACACATTACATCACTACAGGCAATCGTTACTTGATTATAAAATCTCAATGCACATAGATAGATAATAAGTTTTTAATATGTTATTTCATAAAAAATAAATTATTTTATGTAGCTCACTCAAGCTTTTAATCAATAAAAAAATCAGTTTTTCGGTATAAGAGAGCATCTCATTAATTATTGTAGTGATCTATAGTACATATAATATTATAGAGGTAAGGGAATCGCGATGATAGCGGCCATATATACAGAATTAAAATATTTTATTAAAGTTTAACACCATGCTAATCAACGGTTGTCGAATAAAAAAGAGGTACATGTGTGCGTGTTCAATAGACTCTCGTGTCATTCTTGCTCCCAAAAATTCATTTTACACGAACGACGTATCGACTGTTATAGCTTTCTGTTAAATAACACATTGCTGCTAACTATGAAACACTTACGGTTTCAGCCTCTTATAGGATGTAACAGTATGGAAATTTAAAAATGAAATAAAAGTCTGATACAATAAAGTATCACGCTACTCCGATAAGTTAAAATCACAATTACTGCCTAAGGAAATCAGCTGTGATGACGGTAGCGGCTATTGGATAAAAAAAAATTTGTGAAAGTAATTAACCTCAAAAGTTCGTGTCTAAATCCATAAACGGACATAGTTTATTATGCAAGCTAATGTCGTTAAGAGGAAGAAACCGAGAAAACTATTGCAACATTGTGAATCGTATGCACATAAAATAATGCTCACAAGCGCCGAGCATTATTGAACTCACACTGCGCCAGCCAACATCAAAGAAGCAAAGGCATTAACTGAGCGGCTCTGCCTGGTTCAAAAAGAGACAAATACTCGAAGCTCGTAACTGTTTCGTCTCCGTCTTGAATTGATAGGGCTGAAGTGTTGGAAAGTCAATCCGTGAAACTCTTCAGTCATGGAGCATGGAGTCGCAGGAAATTGAATTTTGAAGTTGTTAAGGCGTTTTTAACGGCACACGTGATCGATTCTAGCCGACTCCCGCCGAGAGCCAGTAGAACAGCTAGTAGTTTCTTGACGAAGGCGCCTCAAAACTCTCTCTCCCACTACGATTCACGCAGTATTTGCAGTAATTGCGAGTCGATTTCACGTTGCGTACGTAGTTTGAACAATGCAGTACACACGGATGTGATTCGTTCACCGCTTACACCACTATGCCGCATGAATACGCCTAGATCTAAGCACAATCATCTCTTAATTACCCTTTTTTGTGCTCCTGCAATTATCAGTTCCCGTACTTAAAACTTAATAATGTAGCGTTAGTGACAGATTAGTACTTTTACAAGTCACCATCTCGACATCGCCTAACTTCCACATTTTTAAGTATACACAAAACTGTAGAGATAAAGTATGAGAATCCGTTTTATGATGTATCAACTTACTATAAAATTAAATATCAGAATTATACTACACAATGAATTCTACTGTTATAAATACATTCATAAATGTACTTGTCCATTCCAATTTTCACAAGTTTCTTCATTAATTTTATTCTTAGTATAAATGCACATATGTATGTACGCGCCCGCGTGTGCATGTATGATAAAAAGAAAGAAAAGAACACATTTTTTTCTGTTTGTTAGAAATCAGCGAATAAATAATTAGGCACTATATTATGTTATAAAATTTTGATATTAATTATTAAAACTGATTTGGATACATATTAAATTTATATTACCATCCATAACTTACCACTATATGTATTTAAGCAAACTAATAATACATTGATAATGACAGCAAATCTAAATATAACTTTATAATTGTATTAAAAAAACTTAATACATTATATAGAACAACGCCTTAGAAAATGTTTTAAGGAATTATATATTTAATTTCTTTAGATGAAATAAAAAAATTCCTTTATAAATAAAACATACCAAATTACAAACAGTAAAAGCATTTATTTTATACATTTCAAGGTATTGTAAGTGTAATTTTATGCGACCATGTATAACATCCACCATCCAGTCTTTTACATATTTCTCTTTATTAATTAAAAAATAAAAAAAACCTAAAATAAATTAAAATAATTTTTTAGTTTTAAATCAACTTAAATTACATATAAACAATAATTCAAATAATTAAATTTTTAAGTGAAATTGTAAACTATGAATATTTCATATTTATTTTTATTAAAAAATAATTGAAACATAATAATACATATATAAAATACTAAAATTTTCTCATCAAGATAATTTTTAAAACAAGTTAGTATTTTTTAATATTTACACAAGCTAAAACATGACAGAAACGATTAATATTAAGTAACATTTTTATTCGAATGGTAAAAAAATTACGATGATCCTGGTTTTCAAAATATGAACCCATTAATGCTGTGTTTTTTCGTATATTGTACATGTGCAATTTGTAATGTATCCTTAAAATAATTTCCAAGTAAACATATTTAAATAAATAAGTTAATTTATTTTACACACAAATAATTGATTTGTATTTGCTAATAGCAATAGTCGATTCAAAATAATAAATACATTGTTATACAATTCCAAACATTTTTTAAAATAAGGTTTATCCGGAGTAGTCGACGGACGAGGTTTTAGAGATGAAATTGATGAAATCATCAAGTTACATCTATTTTTTCCTTATGCTCTCTCTCTTTCTCTTTCTCTCATCGTTGGTTTTACTCATTGGAGCCCCTATTACTCATATCCCCTTACTTATATCTTTTCACGTTGTGACAGATTGCGATCACTCAAGACTCAACTGTTACTACTCTCCAGTCTCCATTCGAATCAATTCTGTTACGAAAAAAGCTTTCTTTTACTTCAATGACTGGAAGCAAAACATGCAAATTATTACGTTTCTATATTTTGACCTTTTCAAGAAATTGAGTCATGCTTAAGTTTATAGATTAGATTTTAATTTATATGTTGTATAACTGTAACTACTTTTGCAAGGTTTTATTATATTAACATAAATCGTTTTTTTAATATTTAAATCAAAAGAGATTTAAAATCCTTTTTGAAAAAAGTTTGAAATTTGGAATTTGGAAAAATTTTGAAGTGTTAAATCATTAATTAATCACAATGAATTGTCTTAGCTTAAAAATCTTTATATACAATAGTATCATAAGGAAGCAATATTCATTACTTAAATGTAAACTAAATAATATCTTCTATCATCTAACTCAACAAATATTTAAATTAAATTAATTTTTATAATATATAAAGTTTTTTAATGATTCATTTTTTATTATAAAAACTATTATTATAACAATTTCAACAACATTTGCAATTATTTATGAATAATTATATAGTCCAGTTATTTAATTTGGTAACATTCATGAATTATTATAAAAACACAGGTTAAAAAAATATACTTACTTCTTCCTAAATTATTACAATAGCAAATTTAATAGATACTAATGTATAAATTTATTTTTCAAAGTGACTGGACAATTTTTATACATGCTTAGTTATGCACTGTAAAATGGTATACACAAAATACTTCAATTATTAAAAATTGAACATTGAAAATAATTACCATTTTTCACTACTCGAAAAATTCCAAAATAATGTTCATACCGTATCTCCTACACACATATATATACTATGTTTATATGACTAATTCTTAACAAAAGTTTTTTTTTTTAACATAAAAATTGAATTTTAATTAAACAAAATTCAAATAAAAATTTATATGAATTATTTAAATTATCAATATTTTTTTTTATATAATTTATTTAATTTCAAATTGAATTTATAACACTCAAAAGGTATTTAATAAATTCATTAGGAGAAATCCTTCATAATATTTAATCATTACATAATTATTATGAAATATACACAAGAAATAAATTTATAAACAAAATAGTTTTTCTTGAGTAACTGGAAAATAATCATATTTTTTATGTATTGAACAACTTCTAGACCTATATGGAATTCATGCACTCACTGAAGTAATTTATTAATTTTATAAAGAAAGAGTTAGATGCAAAAAGTTTGTTATTCTTAGAGTAAGAATATATTTATTATCTTATATTCAAAGCATAAAACATTTTACGTATATAATATTGTATATTTGTACGAATTATCTAATTATTACAAAAAAAAAAAAAAAACCGTTATCCGTATAAAGTAAATGAGTTGGTGCATAATGTTCTGATAATTTTTTGTTATTATAAAAATATAAATAAATTTTATTAAAAAAAACAAAAAAAATGGGAAATAATTCTTTTTGTGAAAATACATTTTTTGCAACAAAAAATATTATATTTATTTATATGTCAGTGGAAACAAACTTTTTTTTTTATTACATTATAATATGAAACTTTTGCGGTGAATCTTCTTTTTAATAATCTGACGATTAATACATACAAATGCAAAAACCTATTCTCATACATAGAGTTATGAAGTTCTATTAAAATAAAATAATATTAATCTTATTATTATTAATAAAACCAAATTATAGGTTTAAAATTTTTATAATTATGTTATATAAAAAACATTACCCATGGTAGTCATGTATAGAAATAACCTTTTTTTACATATACGTAGTAAACATTTGATGACAAAAATTATTATTTCTTAAAAAAGAAAAAAAAATCGTTTAAAAATAATTCTTATATTTAAATATTTTACAAAATTGATTTATAAAGATTAAAAAAATTTTATATTGTATTTAACTTCTATATCACTGAAAAATAATGATTCTTAGGAAATATTCTTGATATGCTTATATTATCAGGTCTCTATATAAAATCGGTCCATAACTTCATTTTATGAATAAATATTTCCATAAATCTAATGCTTTCATAGTGATAACTCTTTAATGGCATACCAAACCGTATTTCAATATACTTAAAAAATTCTTCTGCAAGCTGCTGATTATATAATGGAAAAATAATTACAATAATAATTGTTAAGAGAGCGAAAGAGACTGACCACATTATTATGCAGATGAAAGCTTTACACAAGAGATTTAATGCACCGCCTTAAAAATGTATTCTAATTATTTTTATAAAAATATAGCTTTTTTAAAAATCATTGTATATTATTACCATTTATAGTTTTATTTTGCCTAAAACATTCATTTTTTGGCTTAAATTTAGATTTTGTTGTATTATTTTTTTCATATTTTTCTTTTTTTACACTTGAAGGCACACCTATTTCTACAATTTTTTTTTCTACATTTTTTTTTTTTTTTGCTTCTTTTTTATTATTAAATGTATTTTTTTCAATTTCTGTAAAAATTATTATAATATGACATACACATATATAAATAAACATTATTAAGTGCAATATACAGTACTAAATATTAGAAAAATTATTAATGAATTATATTTACCTTGAATTGCATTCAGGTAGCTTAATTTTTTTTCATTTATTGTTATTTTGGCTTTTTCAAGATATGAAACTATATTCCGAGCACAAGCAAAACACTCTTTACTATTATTGCATGGACCAGCTATAGTAGCTACTGCAGTCGTTAATGGATTTTCTTTCAAATCTAGCCATTTTAAATTTTTTAGTTCACCTAAACTCAAAGGCAATCTACTAATTTTATTACTATAAAGATCTAAATACTTCAATTGCTTTAAATCTCCAATATTATCAGGTACTTTAGTTAACATGTTTTTACTTAAATCCAATTTAATTAAATGTGTCAATGATGCAAATGTATCCTGTAAAAAATATACTCTAAAAAAGTACTGATAACTGAATTTGATTTTTTTTTTTTAATATCTATTTAAAAAAAAAAATATTTTGAAGTATAATTTTAAAAATTATACATGGAATTGAATTAAATATTTAATAATTAAAAAATATATATATATTAGTTGGATCATTCTATAATTAATATTTTGTCAAAAATATTACATTTTATAATATTATAAACTTAATATAATATGCATTAAAAAAAAAATTAAAAACTTATCAAAAGCTGTTTATACATAGATATATTAATAAAAAATAAAAATTTTATATACTCACAGGCAATGTAATCAAAACATTATTTGATAAATCTAAATAAGAAAATCTCTTAATAGCAGCCTAAAAACTCAAAATAATATAAAATGAATCATAATTTGTTAAGTGAAAAATATTTCTTTTTGCTAAATCTAGCTTACAATTTCTTTTACAGGTACTGATTCTAAATTACATACACTAAGATCCAATTTATCATCTTCCAACTTATCTCTTATATATTTTGTAGTTATTTTTCCCGACATAGTGTACACTGTTAATAAGTAAATAAATAAACATAAAATACTGCTACTGTATTCTTATTATCTATATCTATCTTATTATTTAACAGGTTATAAAATCTTTAAATAATTTTTATAATTAATTTAAATAAGCTACAGTAACATGCTTTTAATTTTGTGATGGTTTAAATTTATTTTTAAACTTTTTTAAGCTTTCTTATTATAATATAAAAAAATTTATAAAAATCTTGTTAATAACTAAAAAACTGAGTTTTTTGAAAAAAAATTATTATAAACCGGATTTATCTAATTTATTAAAGAATTTTTTTAGATTATACCTTAAATTATTTTTTATTTAAAGATGGCGAACGAGTTTTTAAAGCAATGATTTACTTCGTTGGTCAAAAAGACTTGTTTTGACGTTTTATTCGTTTCCTTAAAATATTAATTATAATAATAATTTAATAAGAATGGTGAAAAATAAATATAAATTTCATTTGAATATATTATAATGCAATAATGATAAAAATTAAGAAAATATATATTCATATACTTAATTCCATATTGCATTACGAACTTTTAAAATATTTTTTATAGTCCTCGAATCATCTACATATAATAGTAAAGCAATTAATTTTTTATTAAGCAGTTAGTAAAATGTCTACATATACTATTGTTTTAGCTCATTTTTAGTGAAAATCTGTTTTATGACAAATTTAGGATAATTAATTCTAAAAAAAATTGTTAAAGTTGTACAAAAATGCCATTTTATACTTTTCAACACACTCTGACAAGTGTGCATGCATACCTGATACACAACGGGCACTAATGTACAATAGTACAATTCACAGTATATTCTTATTTCAGAAACTTATAATTTCTTTCATATAACAAAGGTCGAGTAATAAATATGGGACTTCCAACAACATTAGTCAAACTATTCAAGTAAGTTTACTTGAAATAAAATAATTCAACATTATACAATCATTTAACATATACTTTAAAATATATTTAAATACTTAAATTTTAAAATACTTTAAAATTTAAAATAAAGAAATTATTTAATATTTTAATTTTTTGAGATTAATACAAAAATTTATTAGAACTTATGATTTCAAGTATCAATTATAAAAATAAAAATGTACCCGTTAAATTTATTAACCTTTAAATTTTATGACATTAAAAAACGAAATTTTCAACAATACGAACTTATTAAAAATTCATTTTAAGTTTTTAATCTTCCATTATTAAAATACTTTCACAAACAAATTTTTTAAACTTCTTTTATATAAATTTCATTACAGTCAGAATTATCATAAGATATTTTCATTTAATTAAAAAAAAACACTAACATTATTTTTGTTATTATTCTAAAAAAAATATTACATGGTCTAACATAAATTAGTGTACTTATTTTATAAATTACTTTTATATTACATGCAATGTATAATTACTTACATATTTCGAACAGGCCTTAATTACTAGGTGACAGGTTACCATAAAATGGATTTTCATAAAAACCGTATATTGAAAAACATCTTATAAGGAAACATTTTATTTCTTTTATCTAAAAATAATAAAATTTTACACGTATGTTTTTATTTTTAATGAAAAACTGAATGTTTAATTCACTTTAAGATTTTAATTGATTTTATTTGCCTGGTTATAAAAATGTCATTTTAAAAATCACTATATATCAACATTCTTATAGTTATTATTAATCACACTTTTGCCCTGTTAACAATATATTTTGGATACTATGAATTAATTCAAAATTAAATAAAAATATCCTTAACTGAATTTACATGCCAAATTTAATTACATTCTTGTGGAAGTAATTTATTTAATAAGGCTACTTTATTAGCTATATAGATTTAAAAATATATAATAAATTTAAAATAAATATATAATACTTACGTTTAGAAAATTGTCAAAAAATTGCTTTAATTGTATTTTTTCCCTGTATTTTTGTATAAACATTTAATTTTTTTGTTCATTAATTTAATTTTTAATAATTAAATGTAGACATATTGATGTGAATAAAGTCAAGTATATCGATAATTTGCGTCAAGTAATTGCTATTAAATCTGTCTCTGCTTGGCCAGAAAGTAGGAATGAAATTATTAAAATGATGAAATGGACAGAAGTTCAATTTAAGCAACTTGGAACTAGTACAGAATTAGTTGATCTTGGTACACAAAAATTACCTGATGGGAAAGAAATCCCATTACCCCCTGTTTTATTTGGAACCCTTGGTACAGATCCAAAAAAAAAGACAGTACTAATATATGGTCATTTAGATGTTCAACCTGCTTTAAAAGAAGATGGTTGGGATAGTGATCCATTCATTCTTGTTGAAAAAGATAATAAATTATATGGTAGAGGAAGCACAGATGATAAAGGACCAGTTCTTTGTTGGCTACATGCACTTCAAGCTTATCAAGCTATTGGAGAGGACATTCCAGTTAATGTCAAGGTAACATTCATTTTTTATTGTTAGAGAAAAACATAAAATGCATAAAAAATTACATAAATTTACATTAAAAAAACATTGGGTAAATTTCTAGCATATACAAATACAAATTCTTATTGAGTAGATAAAGACTAAATCTTCATTTTATATCTTATATTAACAAATACCAAAAAATAGTTGTACTTCTTATAAATACAATATGAATTATTTAGTTTAAATATATTCACATTTAGAATAAAAAAAGCTAATGCAATTATTTCGTGTTCATTTTACATTTAATATGTTTTAATATAAATGAGTTAATTTTTTTATTTCAGTTTGTGTTTGAGGGAATGGAAGAAAGTGGTAGTGAAGGACTTGATGAAATACTTTGGTCTCGGAAAGATTCTTTTTTAAAAGAAGTTGATTATATTTGCATATCTGACAATTATTGGCTTGGAACAACGAAACCTTGTATAACTTATGGTTTGCGTGGTATTTGTTACTTTAAGTTAAAAATCTCTTGTGCTTCAAAAGATCTTCACAGTGGAACTTTTGGTGGTACAATTCACGAAGCAATGTCTGATTTAATTTTTTTGATGAATTCATTAGTAGATGTTAATGGTAAAATTTTAGTAGATGGAATTTATGATAATGTTCAGAAGGTAACTTCAGAAGAATTAAAAATATATGATACCATTGAATTTGATGTAAATGAGTATAGAAAGTCATGTGGAGCTTTAAAACTAGCCCATAATGAAGATAAGGTATTTTCATTAAAAATTATTTTTAATCAATCAAAGATACAAATTATAGTAATAATAAATTTATTTAAAAATTAGAATCTATTGTTAATGAATCGATGGCGCAATCCAACTCTGTCTCTTCATGGCATTGAAGGAGCATTTTATGAACCTGGTGAAAAAACTGTAATACCAGGAACAGTAATTGGGAAATTTTCATTAAGAATAGTACCAGATATGATACCTACTGAAATTGAAGAAAAAGTCACAACTTTTATAAAAAAGCAATGGGCTAAGCGAGGAAGCCCTAATAAAATCAATATTTCAATGAGTCATGCTGGACGACCTTGGTCATCAAATCCGGATCATCCACATTATATGGCTGCAAGAATAGCAACAAAACACGTTTACAAAGTTGATCCTGATTGTATTCGTGAAGGAGGCTCTATTCCTGTAACTTTAACTTTTCAAGAAGTTACTAGTAAAAACGTTTTGTTACTTCCAGTAGGATGTGGTGATGATGGCGCTCATTCTCAAAATGAAAAATTAAATGTTCGTAATTATATTGAAGGGGTGAGTATTCAATTTGTAAATTCAAACTATTATATAATATTTTAATTATAAATTCTAAAATTTTAGACAAAATTACTGGGTGCCTACCTATATGAAGTTTCTCAAATTTAATTATGATGTGAAATTTGTAAACATTCCACCTATTTCATTATAAGGAATTAGTTTCAAACTATATTTAAAAAATTCCAATAAAAATATTTTATAAATTAAGTAATGTATTTAATAATAAGAAATCTATATTTTGTTGTTTATATACAGTTGTAAAAGTGTGCAATACATATGTAAAATAAGTACAAAATTTCCTTCAATATTAAAAAAAATATCACTCAATTTAATTTTATGGAATACTGATAATTATAATTTTATAATTTCAAGTACCCATGCTGGTTGTTCTTTATGAGATGTCGTCGGCAAAAAAATTTCAGTATAATTTTTTGTATATTTCCACTGAAATTTTTTAAATTAAAACTTGGAAACTGATCAAAATTAATATTATAAGAAGAACATTTATTACTTACTTTAATAAAGGCGTTAGAATTCAATAAAGAAATTTTCGTTGTATTGTCTTTTCCTATAATATTAGACAATTGCACTTTGTTATTTTCAGGCCAAGAAAATAATATAGCATAAAGGCAGTCACTCTTGCTTTTTGTATACCATACATCACCTGTTACGGTATCATTTTGCAATATCCATGGTTTAGTTTCAAAAATAGCTTTACCATGAATTTTTAACCATTCCCCTTCCAAATTTTATAATTATAAAAATACTGAATATAAATTTACTTGATTTATTAATAGAAAAATAATTGCTAAAATACCTATTCCACGTAACCTTTCTTCAAAAATCGTGGGAATTATTCCATCCTTTGAAGGTCCAATATTCATTAACAAATTTCCCCCTGTACTTACAGTAATAACCAATTCTTTAATAAGATCTTTTAAACTAAAGTAGTCATCCAATGGTGCATTTCTACGAAAACCCCAAGATTTTCGATCAATCGTCATGGCATTTTCCCATTTATGCTTCTGTAAAACACCTTGAAAATATTATGTTAAAATCAAATATATGCAATAAAATATCAATTAAAACCTATTAAATAATTATTTTTAACTAATACTTTATGAATAAAATTTATAAAATATTTTAGTATTAAAATCAAAATTTGATTCAATAATTTTAAAATTATAAGTATTAAATACAATAAAAAAATTTATATTTCAGTGTTAAAACATAAGCAGATTTTGTATTAATGAAAAAAATATTTTATGATTGTAAAATATGTAAAATATCTTAATTAACTATATTTTAATTAATAAAGTTAAATATCATTTTAAAGTCTTAAAATTAAAATAGTTCTTATTTTTAAAGAAAAATTATACACCAATATAAGAAGCATACCAGGATTATAACGATCTTTACAGTTATAAAAGTCTCCATGTTTACAAGTAACATTTATGCCCCAACGATCATTAGTAACAACACTATCTTTAACAGGACTATCATTGTAAAGCCAGGCTAAAAATTCTTTAGACTTCCAATATTCTTCTGTTGCTTCCCAGTCACCATCTGACCACAAAATTTGTGGTTTATAAAGTTCAATGAGTTCCTTCATTTCTGGAATAATTTTGTTAGATACAAAAATATCTGTAGAAAAATTATTTTTTTTGTCATATAAATAAAGTGGATTAAACCACTCAAATAAAGAGTGATAAAGACCAAAACTTATTTTTGTATTTTTCTTTATTGCTGACAATAATTCACCTGAAAGCACATTGCAAATTATCACATAATTATAAAAAATAAATATATTTAAATAAATTTTTATAAAAATAAAATTTGTATAAGTCAGATATTTTTATTAAGTATTATTTTTGAGAATCATGCAAAATAATTTGAACAGAATAAATAATGACAAATTAGTTAAATAAAATATACTTTTAATTAATATACTGATAAAAATTTGGATCAATTTTGATATAAAATTAATTTCTATATCAATATAGGTAATTTACAAAATTAAATATACAATAAAATATTAATAAGTTTACCAGTGTGTTAAAGTTGTGATCATTAAGACGAATTTTTAAATAAATTTAACAAGCAATAATCACTAATTTTTAAAATAACTATAAAATGCATGTAAAATTTGATAAAACTTTTACTTGGGAAATTAACAAATTTATGTTATTTTGTATATGAAATATGTGAAAAACTTTACTCTTAACGTTGCTTTAAATGAGTAATGATCTTCTGGTATATATATATTATTTAAACTTATGTTTTAAAATACAATTCCTTTTATAAACCAGTAAAATATATAATTAAATACTCTATCCACTAACATACATAAGCATACATATATCCTAATTACTAATTAAAACTGATATAATTTAGTACTACTTTTATTATGTTGATAGAAAATATAGTACTATAAATATTCAATACATTCTATTTAGTTAATTGAATTAAAACAGACTTTTGAAGATTTTTTTTTCCATGATTATTTCTGTCCTCTTCTTAAAAAGTATTATTAAAGTAAAATAATGATTTATAAGGGATACAAGCATTAACATTATCTTCTAATCAAATAATTACTAATAAAACAAAAAATGTTATAAATTTTAAAGTTAAAAAAAGGAAGAATAGAAAGATTAGACATCTTGATTACTGATTGCATTTTACTTTATTCATTATGAATTAGAGTGGTGCATTTAATATTTTAAATAATAAAAATGAATGATGTTTTGAGAACAAAATCACAAATCATAATAACAATAAACTTTTTATTATATATTTTTAAAAAGAAATTAAATTAGAAGTTCTTTGATTAAATCTATTTTACAAGTTTTTCTAGAAATTCTTTTGCAATAGTTATAAGGCATTACAAATTAAAACTATTGTTTTTCTTCACTTTTAGATACAGATATACTGTATGATTGATACTTCTGCTTAATTATGTTATATAAGAACAGTTCCAAACTTATAATACAAAAATTGCGACTATGAAAGCTATTTGAACGTGAATTTTCAGATGCTAAGATGTTAAACAGTAGACAAAGAAGGGTAAATTTTAAATAAATTTAAATACAGTTCTGTGTGAAAACCTATCAAGTTTAAGAATTAAAGCTTGTTCTAACAAAAAAGCTTTATTTAATTTGCAATATAATTATTGATTTTTTACATCATACACACATACACAAAATATTGAGAAATTTTATTTTTATTTTTTCATTTTTTAATATTGTCTTAATGAATGACACAAATTCTTATATTTGATACTTAAAATATTTAGATTAATTATTCTAAACAAATTATAATTGCTTTATAGCTATTATATTTTTAACGATTATACTATAGAGAAACATAATTACCTATTAAATCTCTATGTGGTCCTACATCCACAGAATTCCAACTAAAAGAATATTTAGATGGCCAAAGAGTATAACCTTCATGATGCTTACTTGTAAGAACAATGTACTTTGCACCAGAAGCATCTAATATTTTACTCCATTCTGTAGCATTAAAAAATTCAGCTGTAAAATCTTTGGCTAATTCTTGATAAGTAAAACCTGGTTTATATTGATTTTTCATAAAATTTTTATATTTTGAATTTCCATCTAAAAATTTTTATAAAATTATATAATAATAATAATAATAAATGTATCTAAAAAAATATAATTTATTAGACACACTTTTCCAATTTATCCAAAACCATTCACTACCATAGCTTGGAACACTGAACACTCCCCAATGAATAAAAATACCAAATTTCGCATCATCATACCAAGTTGGCAAAGGTCTAGTGTCTAGACTACTCCAAGTAGGATAATATTTTTTATTAAATTCATAAGCAGCAATTACTTCAAAACATAAATTTAAAAGAAGACTTTGATGGACTTTCATTTTTTTATAAAATATATCCTATCTTTTTTATACACAGAGATTTTATTACACCTACTTGAATTAAAAACTCATCTCCTATATTAAAAAAAATATATTTATCTATGTTTTAAATATATTGTACTCATACGACGACATAATTGTGACATTTAGGTTGTTTTGATAGTAAAGTAAAAAAAAAATATTTATTATAAAATTGATTGAGTATTATTGAAAAGCTTTAAGACAAACTATTAGCAAATTATTAATTTAACAGAAATTATGAACATTTAAAAAAATATTTTTAACAAACAGCCGACATTATTGATGCTTCTTCAAATCTCCAATAATTAACGACAATATAGTCCGATTGTAAAAGCGAACATTTCACGACACAACATCCTTCTCTTCGTATAAGACAGCCTCTTGAGACTAACCTCATAAAATTTCTCATTTGTACAAAATAAAAATAACTTGCGATTACAATATTATAAAGTTTTTGAAGATAGTAATTTCTTTACGTTCTACTCGTAAAATTTATGTTAACTTTTAGATTTGGATTATTCTTATTAACCACCTTTAACGGTACATGGTTGATTAGCATATGTTAAATATTTTAGTACAGAAATATTACAATCTTATGTAAAAGTTTATAAACTATATATAACTTGTGTTTATAAAAGATAATATGGAAAGTATTATGTTCATATTTGCATGCAAACTGTTTCTTATATAATCATAATTGTTTTGCCATCAACAACTATCAAACAAATTTATTAAAAATATTAATACAAGAAGTACGTCATGGTCATACGAATTTTGATAATAAAGTTTATATTTTGGTTAATATAAGCCAATTCCTAATTAACTCATATCAATATATCAGTTTCAAAATTTTTAAATCAAAAGCAAAGCAGTCATTACTTTAAAAAAAACAAGCATTCCGAACATCGCCTTTCTATGCATTGTTCTTTCGATAAATGTATAGAAAAGAAAAGAAAAACTAATGGATATGCCATGATATAATGCAGCCACAAGAACGTTGTAGTGTTTCTGTTAGCAATATCTCGTTTTGTAATTTTTATAAAATATTTCGTCTATACTTATTAAAAATAACAGAATAGAAATATAAACTTGCTCATCTTTATAAAGCCTTATTATTTTTATAAATTATTCTATTATTTTGAATTTTTTTTGAAAAATAATTTGCTTATTAGCCCGAATTATGCATGAAGTTTTTGAATTTTTTCTGAAAGATAAATTAATCAATAAATTTTATATGAACATCAAGATTACAATATTGTAATTACTTAAGCGCTACTGCTTAATACAACTACTTTTTTGTACAATTACAAACCAAACAGATAGCATTTTTAGTTTCTTCGAAATTTATTATGTATCGGACAAATGCACAGTATTTTTACTCAACACATTCCGATCCGAAATGTATGCTTCTTCATTACTGAAGTTATTATAATATATTATTTCTATGATTACTAAAAACTACTATATTTATATAGTTATTACTATATTAAAAAAACTATAGTAATAACTAACTTATTACTATAAATAATAAAATTTTAGAGTAGAGGGGGCAGTTTAGAATAATGATACTCTACGTTTGATTATGTACTTATATTCTTTTTCAAGCCTTTAGTTTGGATATTTGACCGTTTTATTTTACCAGAGTTTTTCGTGATTTCCTAACTGTTTCTTGCTTTAGAAAACATTATCAGAATTTATTTATAAAAAAATTCATAATTTGATGTCATTAAAGAATCAAATACTGATTAGTTGTAATGAGTGAG
This sequence comes from Kradibia gibbosae, assembly GCA_018907135.1. Taxonomy (NCBI): domain Eukaryota; kingdom Metazoa; phylum Arthropoda; class Insecta; order Hymenoptera; family Agaonidae; genus Kradibia; species Kradibia gibbosae. Next base: position 24,047,372 of record JACCHX010000004.1, on the reverse strand, counting down.
TAAATATAAAATGAGTTAGAAAATTATAAAATATAACCTAATTTCTATAAATATGAATATAGCTATAAATTTTTAAATTCCAATCATAAATGAAATAGTAAATTTCATGAAATAATTAATATTTAAAATAATCTGCATAGTCAATTTTATTATTTAATTATAATTATTAGTATTCTAAAATACAAAATTGTATAAATAGGTTCAAAAATACAAGATGATGCCACAGATTCAGACTTTGAAAAAGGGATTCAAAACAATAATTCTTCAGATTGTGATGATATTGAAGATATTTGTTTATCAGAATTAATATATGCACCAACACCAGAAGAAAAATTAGTAATAAAAATCTATTTCTTAAAAATAAATTTTACGTCACTTCCCTTATAATATATATACATTATTTTTTTTATATTTAGAAGTTAGCTAATATGTTTATTAAATTACATGATGTACTTCCGCAACATAAAGTTGAAAAATGTGCTGGTACACGAACCTTATTAGAACGAGAAAGAAAAGATATAGAAAATTATGTAACTTTGAAATATGGTACATTTTCATCAGAAGAAGATAAAATAATTAGAAAAAATTGGAAAACTTTTTGCAGAGTAAGTATAGACTATAAATGTATTTCGTAATTCATATTCTTATGAATAACTTAACAGTTTTAAATTATTTGTAATTAAGTTTAATTAGTATTAGTTTTTACTAAGCCATTAAAATTAAATAAACAATTAAAGATGTACTTCAATTATAATTATTTGATTATTTGTTTTAGTTACACGACTGGGATCCATTAAATCAAAAACCATTTTTACAAATGAAATTGAAAAATAAAATTTCTTTTTTAAATTTAAGAAATAGAAAAAAGTTTGTACAATTTATAGCTAATGGTCTTTTTAACAGATCACTATATAGTGTTTACAGTAGATTTAAAATAATGTTTAATCAACACAAAACATGCAGGTAGTCAAACAAAATTACACTTTTTTTCATTAATTTATGTTACCAAAAAAATTAAATTTTACAGATATACCTCGTTAGAAGATCAAATTATTTTAAATCATGTACAAAAACCTAATCTTACAATCAAAAGTCGTAAATTTGCAGATTTAGCCTTAACATTAAAGCGAACCAGACATTCTGTATGGCGTCGATATCAGTTATTAAAAAAAAAACAAACAAAATAATCTTTAATTTTGTTGAAGAACAAATTAATTAATTTGTTATACTATAAAAAATTTATTTAAATATTGAATGGTAAGAATCTTTAATATTCTTCTACTAAGGTAATTGTAAGAAAGCTGCTCAACAGTTAGTATTAAATGGTATAATAATATAATAATAATAATAGAAAATTTTAATAATCAGTAACATTTTAGTTTATAAAAAAAAAAAAGTGTGCATATAATAAGGTTCTTGTATCAAATTTCAGTCGTACGATACATGATAATAAAGTATTGGACATATGTATTTTGAAAAAAAATTATTAAGATTTTTTCAAAATATTTGACCTATCACAGCAAGTGACCGCACTGCGGATTGCACATTGTTAACATGAATATGATGAGCTACAGTATGATGATGGTCTTCTACTACCATTTCTGTATACTGAACTCTGCAGCGTTTCTGATGAGCAAAAAGACTCCCACTGTGACTGTATGCTGCTCCACAAGTTTTACAGACATAAGGCTTCTCTCCAGAATGCGTATAAGTGTGTTCTTTTAATGTACTAAGTCGTTTAAAAGCTTTTCCACAAGTTTTACATAAATAATTGGCTTCACCTGTGTGACGAGTCAAATGCCTCCTAAAGGCTGAACTAACAGCAAAAGCTGCACTACATACATGACAAACAAAGGGTTTATCGCCAGTATGAATTCGAATATGATTAGCTAGGCTTGTAGTTGTAGTGAAACCACTGTTACAAATTTTACATACATGAGGCTTAACTCCTGTATGAGTTCTCATATGGTAGGTAAGAGAAGAATTACTAGGATAAACTTTACTGCAAATGTGGCAAAGATACTCTCGTGGTACTTTTTCTTTAGGTTTGTTATGAGTTTTCTGATGTAGAATAAGTCGAGCTCGACTAGCACAAACTTTCTTGCATATCTCACACATTGCTGGTTCTGGTTTCGGTTTGTGTATAACTACATGTCTTCGTAGGCCTTTCTTTGTAGCCATTACTTTATCACAATGTTGACATTTATACTCTCCATTACCTTCATCATCACTTTCCTCTTTCTTTGCAGCATTTACTGGAGTATGATTATTTGTAATATGTGGGAATAAATCATCATCAGAGTCATACAAATTGTTATCATCAGCAAGGTTGTCGAGCAATCCATGACCATGTCTTTCTGCATGTTTCTTTAACGTATCTGGTCGAAAAAACCATTTTTTACAAACAGTACAGGAATATTTTCTTTCTCCGTGAATAAGGGCATGACGTTTTAGATTTTTTAATGTTGAACAGTACTGGCCACATACTTCACATTTAAAAATTTCTGGTGCATTTTCAAATCCATCAAATTCATTTCCATTTAAACCTTCATCTTCTGTATCATCTTCACTTTCTGAATTTTTTTTTAAAACTAATTCCTCTTTTTGATAATCTGAGTTGATTTGTTTGATTATATCATTAACTTTATCAGTGTGGGACTTCAAATGCTTAACAAGGCTTTGAGATTTAGAAAAACTAGCATGGCATAATTGGCATGCATGTAGTTTTACTTTGTGTACGTTTTTGTGCTTTTCTAAATTTTCTATTTTGCAAAACTTTTTCGAACAAATTTCACATTTATGATGCTTACCATGAATTAATTGGTGTTTTTTTAAACCATTTTGTGTATTGTAAAATTTAGAACAAATGTAACATTTAAATTTTGTTTCTTCAAGATTATTACTATTTGATTCAAAAAAATTTTGCCCAATTTCATCACTTTTAAAAATATTACTTTGTAGAATTTTTAGTTTTCTGGATAATATTCGTCTTTCTAAGTTATTTCCTTCATTATCAATAGTGTCATGATCATCTTTTGTTATATAAGTATAATAATTAATATTATTTTTTACTATATTATCTGATGAATTTATATCTGTCGCAATGTCACAAACACTATCAATTAAATTTGTTGAAACAGGAATTAATTCTTGGGTGCATGTTACTGTCTGTGTGTTACAGGATATAGTTTCAGAAGTCTTATTAACATCCTTAGATTGTGCCTCAAAGTTAAGATGACAATTAAAAAGTTTTTCTTCATCTGATATAGCTACATCTGTAGGCATAGTTGACTCAATTGTTGTCACAACGGAATTGGCTTGTACTTCTGAATCATAGTCTTCGTTTGATATTGTATTGTGAAATCGTTGATTATTTAAGGCTTCTTGTTTTACAAAGTAATGGTTTTGTAATTCTTCAACAGTGTTTGTTAAAAAAACTTGAGTTTTTAGATCTGTCTGGGTACCTGAATCCTATAAGAATTTTATTAATTTAATATTCACCAAAAAGGGGGAAAAATTTACATAATAATGTAAATTATTTATATATTCAAATTTTAAATATTTATATGACAATAAAATATTTTAAATACTAATTTAGTAATAATAATTTGATAAATTGAATTTATTTCAAAATAACAAATGAAAATAATGAATTGTATATTAATTTTAATCTTATATCTGGAAAATTAATATTGAAAATATAATTTTACGTACAATAGCATTGTATTTGGTAGGTTTATTGTAATACAATCGCAATCTAGTGTCTGAATGTTGGCATAATTGTCTAAATTCATGCGCAACACTTGCTTTGTATATACAAACATCACAAATCATAGTAGGCAAACCATCTTGCTCATGGCATTCAACAGCACCACATACTTGAATTTTTTGTGGTAAATTACCTACATTCTGTCCATTACAGAAAATAGGTGATAAATTTGTATTCTCTTGCAAACAAATGCGACAAACTCTATCCATATTCATAGGCATGATGAAATAAGTATTATTTATTGCCATTGCTTCTGGCTTTTTATAGGAACTATGATCTGTAAATGTATAAGAAATGAATGGGACAATAATTTGTAGAATAATTGTAAATTATCTATCAAAGTCATTTTTTATAATAAACTCAAGTTTTAATTTGAACATTAGTGACTAATACTTAATATTAATAATTTCATTGTTTCAGTTTTAAAAAAATTATTTTATGTGTAATTTGAAAACATTTTAACACTATGCAATAAATTTAGGGAATATTATTAATGTCAGATTAAAATAAAATTATAATCATTAGCTGGGATGAAAAAAACTTTGGAGCGTATGAATATATATATGTAATATAATAATTTAATAATATATTTATATTTAGGTTTTAATATATATATATATATGTGTGTGCGCGCCCACTTTTCTATGAAACTAAGTTACAAAATTAATTAATTAAATTAAACTTGGGGAAAGTGCACGCTATACATATACTCTACAAATATATAAGTAAACATAATTAAAATAAAGAAGAAAATCTAGCTCTGTAGATGACATTTACTTTTCTAGTCTAAGAAGTGAACCGTGAAAAAAGGTTTATTTTGAAAAAATCGTCAACATATTCCTTCGAATTTTTGAAAATTTTCCTGTAATCAGAGGAATAGCCTCGCGTGTGTCTGTATACAAATGCAAAAGGTTCTCAACCCTGAGACACACGTGTATGTGCTTGGGAATGTTAAACGTAATAAGACGTAGAAATTAAAAGCAATCGCAGTACAAGGCTGTTGAAAAAAGCTTTTCTTAATCGATGAGTACCCTAAGCTGAATGTCAAACTAGGAGCCGCAAAGCTCGAGATGTCGGATATCTTATATTCCGAAGTATCGACAACACTCCGAACTTAATAAAAACTCGCGAAGTCACATCACTGCGCTGATTGGACGATGTCGCTGAACCGCAGGTGCCTCTTTTTCTGCTCTCTCCGTTGTGTTTAATGGCTTCTTTGTTCGTATGACCGAACTGAGAAGATTCAAAAAGATCGACAACCATTGCATATGCATATACTTGAGGATCGAGATATTATATGCATGTGGCTCCACACGTTGAGAACTTTCGCTACACAGGATCTAACTAATCCTCCCCACCACCCCCGCTGTACTCTTAATTCAGAAAATTGCTAAAAAGCGTCTGCTACTGCAGTTATTATAACATTCTATTTACAATAAATAGATTACCGTAAGTTCAAATATAACATATTTCTTATACTGTTGCAATTCATAATATATCTAGTAATATAATTCTCAAATAACTACCTACAACCTAACTTATACAAATCTTATATTTATCATTTTTTAATATTAATAATCCTTGATTATTTCAGTTTTTCAAAAGTAAAATATGGGTAGTGTAACATTGCATTTTACATAGAGTAAAACATTTTACATTTTATATATAGTGAAAGAAATGATTTTGTCGAATGATAACGAAGAAGAATAAAACATTTTGCGATGAACATGAATTAAATAAAATTATTAATAAAAGGATGTCCTACCCACTTGATAATACTCAGTCAACAATGATAAATAAATAAATTATATCAATTGAAATACATGTATCACTCACACAGTTTTAAAAATTTTAATTCTTCTTTCAGTACTATTTATAAATTCAAATTGTTCAAGCACTTAAGAGTATTTAATTTTAAGATTAAACAAGATACTCAATTATCATACATTGTTAAAGGAATTAATTTTGGGAAGAGTATAAGTTCTAATAATGTTGTAGTATCAGAAATTGATTAAAATACTATGCATATTATTCTTAATAAAATAAAAATGGTGACCAAAATATCTATATATAAATTTTGCAGGTACATTACATATAATTTTTTTACAATCATATAAATTACCAGATAGATAAGAAGAAATATTGAAACATGAAATACTGGAAAAAGAATTATATAATTCAAATTATGAAGTAGAAGCCAAAAAACATTTGGTACAAATATCATCTTTTCTTCAACACTTGGTACAGGCTGATCTTATTAATGATAATATATGCTTTATTGAATTTAGAGCAGGTAGAGGTAAGTCTCTTATCTTTTATATATAATTACAAAAACATATAATTATGTACAAAAAATTATTGTTCAAAAAATACATGTATATATTTAAAGCAAAATTATCATATTGGTTAATTCAGTTAATGAAAAGGCAAAAAAATTGTTCAGTTTTATTAATTGATTGTTTGATTATTAAACATAAAAATATAATTAATTAAAGCATGAAAAATATGACAAAAAAAATTACACAAATTCATGCAGACATTGGCATTGTTTAATTAATGTTTTGGAAATAAATATGCCATATAAGGTTACAATTGTCAAACAGGTTTGTGGTACTGCTACAGGTATATTAGATTTTGCTTCTAATTTTATTGTTTAAAACGATTTTTAAATTATATAATATTCTTCAAATTATATTTTAATTTTCAGATTTAACTTTCCGTTATATGACAAATTTAATTAAAAATACTGAAAATTCAAATTTTAAAATACTCATTGCATTTTGCTGTCATAATCATTGTGAATATTCACATTGTGTTGGTTAGGAATAATTAAAAAAGCAAAGGATTTTTCAAGGATGAATTTCCAATTCTAAAATTGCTTGGCATCAAACAATACAAGAATGAAAAAGATTCTATACTTGAATTTTTTGGTAAAAAATAAAAGCCTTAATAAACTAAGGTAGATTAGAATATTTAAAAACATTTGGTTTTAATTATCGATTAGTAAATTACAAAGCTTTGAATACCAATTAGAAAATATTTGTATTATAGCTACATCTAAAAAAAAATTTAAGTAATAATTGTTTCTATTTAAAAATGTAAATAAATTTAATATTTTATATTTATAATATTTATATACAAATAAAATTTTTTAAATAAATAATTTACAAGTTTTTAAAATTAAATATAATATAAAATCTTATATGGTTCAACTCTATATTCTTTTGTATAATAATATAATACATTTCAAAAATATATATGTAAATATATATTTTGGGGAAACGTCGAAAAATTTTCAGACTGCAGTCAACCAATGAGTATGAGGATGTTCCTGCGTACAATCCGAAACGTTTTTTTTACATCTATAAGCTTTGAATCTACAGTCTACTCTATAGTGTCTACACCTGCAGCCTGCAATAGTTCAATCTTCAATCCCCTCCAACCTTCCTTTAATATAATGCGCAATGTGCCCCGCCCAAAGTCAGAGATCGCAGATCTAATTTTACGGGTGGTAAATTAGTGATATATTTCATTCGATTATTGATATTTTTTGAGGCTAAACATATAACTATAATTACGTTTACTTTTTTTTTAAGTTTTTTTTTTCACTTAAATTTATAATAATAAGAACACCTATGTGACAAGAATTTACAAGAAAAAATTACATGAGTTGTTTTTCAAGCGGTTTGTGTAAATGACACTACATAGTGTAATAATAACATATCTTATTGTGGGTTAAAGGTATACAATATATATTGTAATCGATATTGTATTCCTTTAATTAAATAGGTATCACACTTTTTTATAGGCGAGAATAGCATTTTTATTTACAATAATTAATTATAATCTTGTTAAAGAAATTATTGAAATACTATGGTTACAAAAAATTTTGTATCTTTAATAGTATTTAATAACATTAGTTTACAATTTAAAAATTATTTTTTTTTCAGAATAGTGAAACTTATGAAATGTCTATTCTAGACAACCGTGAAGCCTTCAAAAGAAATCCATATTTTCATCCAGAAGATCAAATAAAAGGAGACTTCACCCCATTCTACGTTGCAATCAGTATTTGTTCTTTAATCGGTGGTTTTTTAATTATTATTAATATTGCATTCTGCTACTGTTCACAATATCGGACATATTGGAGAAATCGAAATACTGGTTTGTTCATTTCATATTTATATTGCTGTTAGATTTACTTTTAATTTTTTTATCATAAATTTTTCTAATTGTATTTTTTATTAGCATTTTTTAAATTAAAGGTTATTTATTAAAATGTTATGTATAATCAGAAATTAATTTTATAATTATTATCTTAGGTAATCGTTGGATCCAATCACTTTGGTCTGTTACACCACACAATAATCCTCCATTAGATTTATCTGAATTAGAAGAAGGTATCAAAATATACGAATCTGGTAAGAAAGAGGTTGTTCAATATTATAAAGAAGAATTAGTAGGTGGAATAGAACAACCTCAACAGCTTATAGAATTGCAAAAGCGAGAAAGTAATATTTAAGTTCTTTCAATTAATACAAAAAGTACAATTAATAGCATAAATATTCTAGAATATCTACTAATAAGTAAAAAATGAGTTTACACATTTTTTGGCCAGCTTCTGCTGTACTGTGTTTATTTCTAGTGGGTGTCATAATGATTTTATTAAAATTTGGCCCTTATATTTGTAAAGTGAGACATGATCCATTACGTAATGACCAAGATTGGGAAAACAAATCATATTCTCGTGAACTCTCAGTTTCAGTAACTTGATGACAATTAAAAAAAAATTAACAATATGATGCAAAAAAATTCAGGTACATCATTTAAAAAAGAAATGATTTTCTTAAAACAAATTTTATGATAAAAATTGAAGTATATTAAATAGTAGATATAAAAAAAAAAATTCCTTTAATACAAAATCTTTTTTATAATTTAAAATAAAAGAATAAATACATTTAAATACAATTAAATAACTCCGTCCATGGGTATATTATAATTTTCATATAAATTCCATTATTTTATATTAAAAATATATAAAGAAAGAAAATATAATAAATTTTTTAATAATTTCGTTTTACTTTTAAGAAAACATATTATTAACTTGGATAAATGATAAAATGCGCTTTAACTACATATAGTTAAACATTTTTATATATGTATAAAAAAATGGAAGTGCTTATTAAGCCTGTCTTAATAAATCGTCAAAATTATATTAAGAATGTCTCATTCTTGATATATTTTTATGCTATTTTATTTTTTTGATTTTTATAGAAATTTTCGTATTCTTGTCTATATATACTTCTAATTTACGATTTAAATAGAATAAATTTATAAATATATGTAAACAGTAACAATGAATTTTCATGTAATTTAATTTTAATTTTAAAATTCAACTTCTTTTTTTATTTTTTAAAAAATGCTTTTTTGTTTAGAATAAATCTAATTAAGATTACTAAAACTTAAAAATTTATTTTATAATTTATTTTTAATTCTTTCCTTTGAGAAATTAACTACTATTACATAAGAAGAAGCACCTGATCTGATAAGTTCATCCATTTAAAATATTAAAAATCAAAATATAAAATCTACGCTTTCTGAAGAATACCATTGTAAGCAAATTAAAACCAATTGTTATCAATTTAATTATCTCAAAAAATTTTTATTTAGAAAAAAATGATTGTAATTTCTGTAGCTTTTGCTTAAATATACATGATATATTAGTTATTAGAAAAGATATATACCAGAATAAGGACAGCATGACAATAAAATTATAAAAGCATTTTTTAATCAGAAATAATTAATTCGAAAGAAAAACAAAAATGTTTATATTATATATTTTTTTATGTTTAGTTAATAATAAAATTTTAAGGTCTATAATATAATACGCGAATATAAAGATAAATATAATGCAGAAATTAGCGCTACACATAAGCTTTTATCTAAATAAATCTATTAGTAAAAAGGACCTTTAATACAGCGTTTGTAAGTAATTAATCGGGTATGTAAACAACCTTACTTTTTTTTAAACAAGTAAAAATAAAATATATATAATTAACTTCACTTCAGTTGTCTCAATAGTTCATTTGTTTCGATATTTGACATCGATTTTAGCTATTACGTGTTTAAGAGCATATTTTACCTTTTTTTATAATTAATCAAAAATTTTTGTATACAAATAAACAACTTACAAGAATGAAATTACAAAAAATGTAAAAAATGATGAACTTGTCAAATTAATATTACAAACAAATCTTTAATTATTATTTGGATATTTTCATTTATGTCAAAAAAAAAAAAAATGTATAAAAAAACTTCTAAATAAAATCTAATTAAATATAGAAATATGAAGTTTACATAGATCTTATAAAAGCTAATAAAATAAAATTTTGCTTTTTTTGATGATATAATGTGTTTTTAATTGCTTTCTATAAATTTTATTAAGTTCTAGAAAATAAAAATTTAATAATTGTCTCATTGACTGAACTCCATTGATATATTTCCCTTACAAAAAAAATTCAGAGTAAATTTGTCTTTTTTCCTTATTAATGTATTATAATAATGTGATCAGTAGAATTATCTTTATTGTATGTACACACTCAAAATTTTACAATTTCACATATGGTCTTTGACGTAACAATGAATAAAGCATACAAATAAAAACGAACAATATATATTTTATTCTAAAATTAAACTTCAATCAATTTGTCTATGCTTATAAAGCATATTTATTTGTTATTTCAGTTAAATCGGAAATAGAACATACATTTAGATGTTATAAAACAATTTCATTTCAATTTTTTATTTGATTTTTATGCTCGATCTGAATGCAATGCGAATGCAAACAAAATAATGCACGTACTCTTGTATTTTTTTTCTATAAAAATTATGACAATTATGTTGCTTCACCTAATAATTATATATATTTTTAATATTAATCAACGTATAAGAAAATTGTTTACGCAATCTATCTAATTATTCTATCAATTACTGAAAATATGAATATAATGTTTAATTCGTTTAAAGAGATAAACTATTGATAAAATATTTAAATGTAAAAAATGACTTTTAAGGTAGGGTTATATGCTTCTGTGTTCTTATTTAAAGTTGTTTTTTTATATTTTCTAGCTATTCTAACAATTGAAAAATAAAAAAAGTTAGAACATTTTTATAAAAAAAAATATCATTAAATGCTCTTAGTGTATCGAAGCATTTAAAAAGTATAAATATCTTATATGAAAAAACTAATTTTTATACTTATGTGTATAGTTCATTTTGCATATTTATTTTAAAGGATTGCAGTACTATCTTTATAGATATTTTTTTCGATGTAATATATAGCTATATATAGATATAGCTTATAAAGAAGTTGTTATATAACTATAAAAATAGCTTTCATGTTTGTTTTAAACAGAAAATAAGATCTTGGAATTAGCATAAATCTCTAAAAACGAATTTTTTTTGTTGAAAACTTAATGTTTTATATTTAAAATATATAATATTTTATGTTGAAATGTTCCTATATAAAATTATACATCTTTAATTTATTATTTAAAAATTTGTTGTATTTTACAAGAAAATACCGAAAATAGAGCTATTCAATCCTCGTTTTTTATGTAGAAAACTAATCTGCCAGCTTAATATCAAAGAATATGAAGGAAATTTACGATAAATCCGAAAATCGACAGTATATATATGTACGTACTAACCAGTATGAATTTTTAAAAACCAGCATGACCAGGTAATACATTTATACATGGATACATGTAAAATTAATACGTATATAATTTAAAGTCAAAACTATTTTTGTAATTTGCTAAAAAAGTAACACGTATTGAATAATCTAAAACATAGTCAATTCATCATACGATGTTCAATTAACCAGTCTCAATTCTTGATTTTCAACGTCATCTCATGAAAATTACAGAGCATCAATATATTTTTTAGTTCATGCATATATTGTATTTCAATAAATATTACGGCACTGTATTTGAAAACATCAATATTACATATTTTGCTTTTAAAGCTTTTTTTTGTTTCTTGATTAAGATACAACATTTTTTTGACATCGTACGAGTTACACACAATGTATCTATAACAATTTATAAAAATAAAATCATTGAATAATACGTAAGAATAATAAAAATGATTTATGATTCCATCTTTCTTTTAATTTCCTTTGAAAAAGTTTCCTTTAAACTTTTCACGAATAATACATTTTTTGCACATAAATTTTAGTGACTGCATTATTTATTCATGCATATCTTCTCATGTTAGTTTTTTTCTTTATCTTTGTTTTACTAATTTCTTTTTTTTGTATTATTGTTAATTTTCGTGTTTTTTTAATTTATCGAGTCGCCATTATAAAGTTTTTGCATAATTTTGAAAGACTGTATAACGTTAATCATTTCGAGTTCAGTCTTATGTTTATTCAAGACTGCTGCTGTTTGTTAGATTTTTTGTTTAATTTATCTGAAAGACAAATACAAAAATTATAAATTAGAATTAAACTATGCATATCATAGTACAAGACATATTATTACTAAATACTGAAAAAATATTGTTATGGAAATTATCTTCAAAGACAAAATACACACCTTTTGTGTTTTTTTTATTATTGGTTTCTGGTTTACATCTTTTCGCTATACGACGCGTTTTTTCACAGGAAGGATCACTATTTGATTTTAAGCTGTCAATTCGTACCATACTTTGATTAACACAATTTGTCCATGAACCTTTTTCGTACCTACAGACTACAAAAAAAAGTAATTTTAATAATTTTTTATGTAAAAAAAGTACAAGCAAAACTTGATAAAAGGCAATATAAATCAATAAAAATTGAAAATTTTTAAGCTCTCAATTATTATATATATAAATTAAAATAATTACTTTGATGCATTTGATACATTTATTATGGACTGCAACAATTATGTATTCTAAACAAACTAGTCTTAAAACGCATTACGATTATCATAACTAAACTGCGCGTTAACACATAATTACTTTTTTAAACCGCAATTAATTTTAATAATATTGATTTTCCTAATTAAGTTATAAATAATATAAAAATTTATTCATACAATCAAGCATATCATCACTTTTCAAAGTTATTTTTAAATATTCATTATGGATTAAGAAAAAACAGTTATGTTTAAAAAACTTATTAAACAGATAGTTTTTTTGAGCACTGTTAAAAATTATTATATACTTGATTCTTATATATTTGTTAAACATATATTTTTTACAATAGATTAAAACTTCGACAGAGACTATTGTTTGAAATTAGTTTTTTTAATGAAATGAAGTAATATTTGCAATTGAATAATGAAAAAAATATTCTTATAGTTAAAATTTTGATCATACTATGTAGAATATTATATAAAATTTTATTTGTTAATGTTAAAAATGGATTGAAATAATTCCATGTGCAGAAAGTAAATTCATGAATTTAGCAAATTTAAATAATCTTAATCTTAATCTTAATCTTATCTGCTTTTCAAACAACCAGAGATTAATTCTAGGATCCTTAACATTAAGTTTACGGTATTGCTCTAGTATTAAAGTTACCTTTTTTACATTTTTTTGTAATGATTTTAGTTTGCTCACACGTCTTGTCGCCCTTTTTTATAGTGAGCGTGCGCGTCCGCATGTTGTTTTTAGGGTCGCACTCTGACCATTGACCCTTGCTGTATCGGCAAGGCAAGGAGCTGCCCGATACTATATCCATATCAACAAATATATGCATAAACTTAATCATGGGTTTTATATAATAAAATCTCCTTTTAAATACATGCCCTGATTCTCCAAATTTCTGCAGCAACGTTTAAATATGAAGGAAAATCCAAATGACCAGAAAAGAATGGTTTAATTTTATTTTGCTTATTGTCTTCCAAACCTAGTCTTTTGTATATATTTCATATATTTTGAGTACACAAAAAAGATAACGGCTCAATAATATTATAAACTGAACCACTGTATGCGAGATAAGCGATAACTTTTTTATTCAATTGATCCTGATTCATCCAAAGATAGTTTAATAGTGCAGCACGTATAAATCAGATCAGATTATCCCATTCAACTACAATATTCCATCATGACTTGGATGAAAGTAGCGTTAAATTTAATTAATTATGATACTTCCTCCCTGTTTTATGTATGTGTATTAAACAAATTTTTTTATTTATAAATTAAAAAACAAATTAGCGCAGCTGTTTTAATTCACACCATTAGGTCAGTTATTGCCTTCATAAATAATGTAGGTTCCGATTTGTTTTCAAGTGCATATTTTACGAAAGTCTTATGAAAATAATTCTATAATTAATTTACAACAAATTTATTAAACTCCAGTACTGTTTGTCAAAGTTTTTATTAAAAAAAAAAAAAAAAAAAAAACACAAAACTCATTTGGCATGGACTTGAAGACAAATTTACATTATACTAAACTATAAATTTAACATACCAATATTTTTATAGGTTAATTAATTTTTAACTAAAATTTTGACAATTTTTTTTTGTTTTAAAAAATAAAATGTTTTAATTATTTTAATAAAATAAAAATAGAAATTAATATCAGGAAAGTAAAAAAATTGAACTTTGGAAATTATAAACAGTATAAGATTATTAATTATTTTATTTATAGCAAAGCTTGTATATTTATTAATTTTATTATCTTATTGCGTTGTTTTTATTATTATTTTTTTTTTATGTAAATTCAACATTTAAAATTATTTTCTTGTTGGTCGTAATAAAATTAAATAAATTAAAAGAAAAAAAGGTTTTTTTAGGTATCGAAATACAGAATAGAATAGAGCCTATAAATAAATTTATGATTATTTACATGTAGAGACTTTTATAAAAATTATAATTTGTTTAAGTATTAACGTCTTACTAATATAGGGGTTAAACAATTATTATATTTTTAGATTAAGATTAATTTAGATAAAGGAATTAAAAATCTTAATATTATAACATTTAACGATTATATAGTTTAATAACCAGTATTTTTCCAAAATTTGATTTATAAGTTATGCACTACCCTAAACTATATTGTATTGGTGTAAAAGATAAGAGAACATTTTTCATTCAATGAGTCTAAAATAGTGATATGGTAAAAGATCGTAGATGGGTTGATACATTAGGTAATGAAGAACAAAAAAGAAATATGACTAATCAAGTATTAAGTTATTCTAATAAATTATAAATTGATATTAATTAATTTGTATACCCCATTCCTTGGTACCTCGAACTGCCCGCATAAGAACTTCTTTGTTACCTTCCATCCATAAGTCAGATTCAATGTTAGTTGCACTGATTATTATCGGCAGGACTAAACCAATAGATATTATACCCCACCAAACCTTCATTATGAAATCTAAAAAGAAAAAGAAAAATAATAGAAAAATTAAATTAGTTTGATGAAATATTGTTGCGATTATTATTTTTTTTATAACCACACATGTTCTACAAATTTGCTAATTTGTATTTCATATTTTGTATTTTATTTCTTTATTTGATTTTAATTGCTAAGTTTTTCAACCAATCAATATTATTTTTTTAATTGTCAATGTCAAACACAAAATTGATATTTATGCTAGAACTGAAAGATAAAATGACTTTTTTTACATTATTACAATATTTTAGTGTTATTAAAAGAGACTCGCAAGTTGCATAATTACATGCTATTTTTTAATTCACCCTTTTATTGTTAGCTAATCGGGATAACGGAATCATATAGAATAATATCTGATATATCTTTATATGATACCATTTGAACTGTGATAACTTATACTTAACAAGTAATATTATTTTCATTCATTACGTAAGTAATACTTTTCTTTTTCTTACATTTTTTTTATCGACATCTATTATATCCTTTGCATATCCTATTTTCTTCCCTCCGGTGTTCTCTATGCTTTATGTTTTCTTCAATTTATGCCTTAGATCTTAGATCTGTCAAGTCGGTGAGTCTGAAGATGAAACTGCAACGAATGTCCAACAAAAGATAAGAAAATCTAGTGCCCGTTTCGGTCCCCAATCCTGTTTTAAGTATAATCCGACGACATACTGCTTTATTCACCGAAGTGTGCAATAACTGTAACTGATAAATATCTGGCATAAGGTTGCAACAACCTTCGGACCACGGGAAAATATTTACACAAGTAGTCGGTGTTAGAATTAACATTGTTGACAAGTCTCGCACGCTTTCCTGTGTAAACACGTATTGCGTTCGATATTTAATGCTTTAGTATCAAACAAAATTAATTCCTAATTACCACTGTTCGTGTCTTATGCTTATGCATAATTATGTCCGTACAGAAAAATAATTTAATCTATCAAAACGATTAAATTATACCGCAAATCATTCTATAAATATTCAAATTTTAGTATTGATGTCCATCTTATATATCTTTTTATGTTATTAGTCATACAGTTGCTCACTGTTTTCTCGTTCAATTCTGCATGGGTCATTCAATGTACTGATAGGAAAGGGGTCTAGTTTTTCGTGTATTTTACTATTGATAGTCTTGCTCGTCTCCTGGGGGGGGAGGGGTACTCTAGTTTTTTCTATGTTTCTTCTAATGCTAAGTAAATTCGCTGCTTGTTGAATTTATCTACTTCCTAATTTATTTCTCTTACATTCATTTTTTAAACTCTATTCAACATAATTATTCTATTTACCATATACATGCATTGTATCCGGGTTAGTTTAACTTATACTAATTATATAATAATTAGCTTGAGGAATACAGGAATCGTTTTGAATATGAGGTGCAACGTGGAGATAAAGAAATGATGTTAATCCAGTGAAGGAAGCGTTAATAAGGACGGTAATTGTGCTAGATGGAAGTGAAGAGAGTAAGATAGTCTAAGAAAAAAAGTATGAGAGAGGATAGGTATAAGAGAAAATAAAGTATAAAATAGTGGCTTGTGTTGAAGAGTTTAAGTTGAGTCTGAGCCATGCTGCGGAACCAAAAAAACACATGAAAAAAAAATGATGGTGATGAACTTTGGCAAGATAAAAATTATGATGTTGAAGATGAGAATAAGTAAGAGACAGGCAAGAAGATGGTACTGGAATTGAAAATAAATAGAAGAGGTAATGAAATATAAATATTTGGCATATTTGATGCAATAGAATGGAAAGGCGGTAAGGTATGTAGAACAGAGATTGAAGAAGGCCGTATGTTGGGGCCAAAATGGCTCGATATACGCGTGAACGGTGAGCGGCGGCGGGGCGAAGGAAAGCACCGAAACGAAGGTTAAATAGTGGGAGGAAAAGTGGAAAATGCGGAAGCCGGAAGAGTCCGAGGGAGCGTAGGAGGTCTCAATTTGGCACTATCGGTCCTGCAAGAAAGCGGAAGGGGTTCGTGCGTAAATGGTGTGTGTGTGTACGTGGAAAGGTGACGGCGAAGTAAGTATCATTGCGAGGCTTTTTCCCCCTACACCGAGGGGGTTTTTATGCCATATGCGTGGGCGAATAAACGATTGTGATAAGCCCAAAATGTGTGTTAATTATTTTGCACCCGATCCTCCGCTCCTTTATATAATAAAAATATAAAAAAAAAATTAATGGGTTAATAAGGAAATACGCGAAATGGTGTTTCAGATTCAAGAGAGATACTCCGAATCATATTATAAGAGAATAGATTAAATCAAAGAAATTGTACTTGAGGAAGCGGGTATTAGGATTCGAGGACACAATGTATGTAAGTGGAAAAAGAAACGAAAGCTTGGAGTAGAGAGCAAATGAAATTTCGGAGAAAGACAAGGAAGACAAGATTATGAAAGTATTTGTTAAAATAAGAAATGAAGAGGGCAAAGGATACGAGAAAAATGATAAAGGATAGAGTTATGGAGACTGTGAAGGAGAGAGCAAGAGAGGATAGAAGAGATAGAATGATAGCATATATTGTAAATGGTACAGGTAGATATGGAGGAAAGATTGTCAAGGATACTTAAACGGAAGGATAAAGAGAAAGATAAGGAGTTTGATAGCAAGATTCAGTTGCGACAAATAGAGGAGATAGGGAGTTCTAGAAGAGTTAGAGCCTAGAAGGTGTAGAATATGCGATTAGAAGCTGGAATCAATGGAGCACGTAACTATGGTGCACGGAGGAATAATAGGCTGAGAGGATATCAGAAAGAATTTGTAGGGAAGTGGGTCAGGTGTGGAAATGATAAAGAGAATTGAAGACAAGAGAGAAAACCAATATTAGAAGGATTGGCGATAAAGAAGAAAATTTTATGAAGAGGTAGAAAAGATGAATAAGAGGAAGTGAATAAAGGCATGTGTGTGTAGTGAGTGAAATAATGTGATATGTGCAGAACCCTAGTGATAAGGTGTAGTTAATAATATTTCAGTCGTAGATTTATTTACAAAGTCAAACATTCATATATATGTATATAAATATGTGTGGCTCTTATTTAAGCACTTGAATAACATATGAAAATAAAATATATGCACTTCAATGTACTAATTTTTTAACAACTCTTGTAATTTAAAATATGAATCAGAATTTAAATTTGTTATCAAGATTTTGGCTACATATTTTTATATACAGAGATTGAATATATCTGTTACGCACAGCTGTGCAATTGAAAACAGAAAAAAATTGCTTAAACAATAATTGAAATATTAAAGTTACTAAATAATTTTTTAACTACTCTTATATAAGGTTAAATAACATCGTAATAAGTATTATTGAAGATCTTTAAATCAAAATCTAGAATAAGAAGACCTTTTTTTCTAATAACAAGTAGGCTGCTATTCCAAGCTGTCGTACTTTCTCATATTTGAGTTACCATATTAAATGAATTTTTATTGTTTAAATTCCCTTCATGACTTTTTTATGGTTTCTTCGTATTCTTATTTGGTATTATTTATCTCAAAGATAATGTTATGGAGATCAGGAAGGTTCAGTTTGAAATTGTTGACATTATACATATTAAAAAAAAAAATTTTTTTTACGAAACTAAAATCATTTTTTTTATCACTGAAACTGTAAACGTATTAGGTCGATGCAGCCACTTCAAACTTTCAGGCTTTTAAGATCTAGCACTTGCAAGAAGTTTACAGTAACCCATAGCGAGCAAACCTATAAGCTCGGCCCAAAATTTGACCGTACATAGGCCGTCGTCGTTTACTACAACCGTTTAGATCTTCTAATGACTTGTGTAAAGTATTACCGCGTCACAGACAGACTCCTTAGAGTTTGTTACATAGTCCAAGACAAGTTCTTTCTATTAAATTATGGCAAGTTTATTTCTATATGTTTTTGTATTGATCTGACGCTGACTTTCGATATCATAATAAAATTAAATTCAGAACATTGGGAAAAAATTAAAATTTTCCGTGAGTATTGAATATGAATATTAATCATACGACATAATACGAGAAGGCGAATAACTATGAATCGGACGAATTCTATAATGTTTAAGTAGATATAGTAGTAAGTAAGTAAGTAATTCTATAGTGTTTAAGTAGAATAAGAAAGAGATAAAGATTGGGATAACACATCATTTATAACGTTGTTAATAATTTAAACTATGAGCAAATGAAAATAAATTCTTATTAAGAAAAATCTTTTTTGTTATTTTACGAAAAATCATTACGAACTGTTTTGATCATTCTGTATGGACTTAAGAAGTTGTTCAAAAGTTTTAGACCTAATGGAATTCATTTAATCGCAACAAGGTTTCCTTCCTTGTGTACTAATGCTTTTTTTCATTTTTAACAAAATTTCTAACATTTTTCTGTAGTCTTACAAAAAAAATTTTTTTTCATTTTAGACACTTTCTAATGATATTGTCTTATTGAATTTTTCAAATGTCTTAGATATGAGTAGGTCATTATTGTTATTTCAACGCAATACATTATTTTTTATACTATATCCATCGGATTTATCGTGTATTATTTATTTTAAAACTTATTACAAGTCTTTTTTACTTTTTTAAGCTTTTTTAAATTTAGAAATCGAACTATTAAAAATTTTATTATATAAAATATAATTTTTTTCTGCATCAATTTACTCAGTCTTTGATGGATCGGAACATCGTTTTTATTTATCAAGTTCATTTTAACATTTACTTTTGTCGTCTTTTTAGAGTTATTATTTAATGTAATTATTTGTTTTTTAGGTTAGACTTTACCTTTAAGAATATATAAAAAATCGTGTAACTCAATATCAAGTATTGCGCCTATATTCATCATTTTTGGTAGATTTGAAACATCTTTATGGATTTTAATTAGATATCTTACAAAACGTAATTCCTTCAATTAAAAAAGGGCAGTTCCTTTATACACATTTACTTGACACATTTAAAATACTTTAAATATTTGATGTTTTCTGGACACGTTTTACCCTCATGGTTACCACTACAATTAAAGCATTTTCTTTCAAAGAAGAAAGTGGTCATAATCATAACCTGTGTTGTTTCGCTATTGATTTTTCCTCTTTCTTCAATTTTACAATTTTATTTACAGTTTCATCCTAATCAACATCTTGTGTTTCCATTTCAAGCATTTTATATACATATACTTTTTATAGGTTTCGATTGACGTCTTCACGCCGTAATAGTTTTTTATGAACTACGACAATCTACGATTTCATTAAACTTTATTTTAAGGTTTTCAAATTTCTCCCTAATTTCTTTCGTCAATTGGTGCATTTCTCAGCCTTCTTATCACATCAATTTTTTAATCAGCGTTAAACAATAAACATGGACTTTTCTACACCCCTGAATGTTATTGACTGTTTTGTGATCTGAGTCTTTCATTGTTTCTCATTTTTTACACAAATCCGAATCGCTCTCACTTGAATTTTTTTAATCTTCATGTTCCCGTTCTATATTAATTATTGCTCTAATAATAAAATCGTTCTTCAGTCTCGTTGATTTTTAACTTCATCTTTTGGTTGTCTTATCGTTATCTTCGCTAACGTAACACTTCATTTGTTCATTTCTAATTTAACATTCGAATCGTCAATTTCGTCAGTCAACATTTTTTATACATACTATCATCTTCTTAAAACGTTCTTTTGCATCCTTATACATTTTATTATAATCAGATTCAAATCAATATCTTTCTCTGCTTTCGTCTTAAAACCGAAAGAGATTAAGGCCATATTATTTTTAATCTTTGTCGTTGTTTCAACTGAATTTCTCTATATTTCCGAATGTCCTTAAACTGTGTAAGAAATTTTACGAATTAAAAAAATAATCTATTTATTGAAAATACTGATAATACAAATATATTTACTTTTGCTCAATGCGCATAAACCGTCTAGCTACTCTTATTTTGTTTTACATGTTGGCGTTGTGATATTTTAAGTCCTACCATGTATGTCATATATCAGAAGGAAAAACAACTGTAATAAATTACAGTATCTGCCTTATAATAGGATTTTTCAACAATTCAGCCATCTTACAAAATTACGGGTCGATTTTAACGAACCTCTTTAATGAAACAACGACCTATTGGATATTTTCTTACATTTTCGTGAGCATGAATACATTTCCAACGTCAATAAAAAGGTGAACTAGCAATTCGGTTATATCAAGACAATCTTGTCTATAAAAATATTCTTTGGTACAAAAATAAAACTTATATTGTGAAAACTTATAATTTTAACACCTTAGAGAATGAGTCTGTATTTGTCAACGTCTACTTAAAACAATTGATGGTAGATGAGGTTTAACATTTACTAGATATAGAGTAGTTATTTAGTAGATACTAAAACATTAATTTTTTACAGATTATATATTAAAAGGTAGTAACTTATTATAAAGCAAAGAATTAATAGAAAAGTTAATAAATGTCAATGAAAAAAGGTTAATGATACTACGGTAATTGTTGTCGAATTATTTCAATCTAGTTTAAAACGTGTAAATATCAAGAAAAATATTACGTCTCTTAGTTTATATTGAGACGTGAAAAAAGAGGAATCTTACCGTAAATGCATAAAGCAGTGTGATCAATAGTAATTATTAGGACTGATAGTCATGCAATCAAAGATACATTTGCAACCATTGTTACTAAATTGTCACTAAAAACTAGTTAGTGTTGAAACTATAATTAGTTGCTGTATCAATTGAAACTATTTGTAAAAAAATAATTGGACGTTAGATATGATAACTATTCACCGAAAATTATACAGCATATAAATTTACATTTATGGAAATCCGCTATAAAATTTTTTACGTGCACTTTAATTATAGAAAATTACATTAGAATTTTTAATAATATGCACAAACAAAAAAAGAAACATTAAATTTTCAACCTATGATCATTGTGTCCTATTCTCTCAATAATTTCAATGCATTGACTTTTGCCGACTTGTTTATCGGAAAAACACTGCAAGCGTAGTGTGTCCTATTTTATTAGTTTACGTATAAATTAAAATTATTGAATTTGTAGTTTTTGCACAGACTAAAAATAATGAATTTACTAAGTTCACGCCCAGGTTAAAATTATTAAATTAATTAAAAAATAATAAAATTCTAATGATTTAAGTATGCTATTTGACGCATCTTCTAATAATTACAAGTACAAGTGATAAAATGTGAAAAATGAAATCTTTTCAAATCTCTATCAATTCGCAGTAAAAAAGAATGTGTTTTCGAAGTGCTTACATAAGCGATAAACTTTAAACCGTCTTATTTTTATATTAACATTTACACAAATTTTAAAAAGCGCTAATATATTAATCACATTTAGCAGCTATAATAGTATTAAACTTTTTACAAAACATACAATATTCATTGCAAAATTACAGTGTTGTCGATGAGGTTTTCCGCCTGTTCTTTTATGGACAAGATTGTACGTTTACAACAAAAATACCAATAACTGAAATAACCTTGTCATCACAAACAATAACAAATATACTCAAAAGTTTAAAAAATAGCAAGAGTGGAAATGATATACATAGAAAGTGGGGGAAGGAGAAGAGGAGTGACCAGACGGAGGAGCAATCAGACGGAGGATCGAGTAAGCGAGTGAAAAATGGAAGAACAATTGAACAATTAAGTTAATAACGACCGGAAACTTTTTAAAAAGATCACTTTACAATTACTCATAGCCTAAATTGAAAAAATAATAATAAGAAATTATATATATACTTATAAAAGTTTATAAAAAAATTATAAAAACAGTTAGTTACTTGATATCTACAAACGGTCGATCTATTCTGACTCAAATTTTTTTCCGAAATCACGTTAATATAAATATAACAGTAACAAATATTTTTAAATATTCGAATAAAAATAAGTACTGTGCCATACATTTTCTAAAAAGTCGTTATAATTAGGGAAATTCAATGCCAAGTTTATATTCAAAATATTATATAAACAAATAATATTTTAAAATCATCTTCCTTTTAAGTTGCATTATCAACACATGTTAATTAGAAATCAATGTATAAATATACATAGTTAAAATTACTGATAAATAAAGAAAATTTTTGTTTAATTATTTAAATATCTTTTTATAATACTGTAGACGTCACTATAGTGATTCATTAAGCTTTATAATATAAAAATATCAATTATTAAAAAAACATGTTTTTTTAATGCTTATTAAAAGTTGTTATATTTCTCTGTATAAAAAAGATAAAAAGATAATATTTTAGTTAATTCTTTTAATAGCTCGATTTTATAAACTACTATTTTTTTAATTGGATGGATAATATTAATAATGTGATTGACAAGATGATAAAGAAATATAATAACTTCATTGTTAGTTGTATTCCTACATTAACAACTTAGAATATATTCAACGAACTGTAAATTTAAAGGGAAGTTAAGTGAGAAAAGATTTATTACTACCACTCTGATACAATAATACAACAAAATGAAATTAGCGATAACAGCTAAAAAAATTTGTTTATCTAATGTTAAATAGAGCAGCCTAGATACGAAGTTTATTATATATGCTTAGCACAATGAAGCGATTGAAACTCAAACGCTTAAAGTAAAAAGTCAGATATACTAGGTATAAAAAAGGCTAAAAAATAATCGATAATAACTTTAGCAAGTACGAGGGTCAGTTATCGGAAGCCGGGTTGTCTAAAAATAAATTGTCTGATGTCAGGAATGGTATCGGTCCGTAAGTTTAAAACTAAGGAGAAGGAGGATGGTACCTAACAAAAGAATTCTCGCCACGCTTAGCTGTTAAAGAGAACACGGATGCTGAGTAACTAACAAAAAGGTCAATTCAATGTTATAGCATAGTTAGACCTAATCTGTACATACCTAAGGCACGTTCTTTTTTACACTGACACGGACCTATCTTCGAATGCGATACACTTGTGATCTTGTGTTTACGTGTGTACTTGATACGTCGAATACAATAAAAACGTTCCCACTGGCTGCCAATCTCTCAGCAAACTGCGACGACGGTGGCGATACGGAACGCGTTAGCCGAGTTTGGATCAGATTCAAGAACTGCTCTCTCTTTGATTCTCTCCATCTTCCTCCCTCTCCCTCTACCATTCGTAAACGTAGGGAGAAACAATTCTGATGCCCCTCTTCCTTTCGATAGGTTCAATGTACAAAGGTTTTATAGCGCTACACGTGCTGCAGTTTGTTCTGCAACTGAGATTGCAATCGTAAAATGAAGAAAGGAATAATGTAAGTATGAAAATGCAACAGAGATTTACAAAATATAATGAAAAAGAGGATTGGCGAATGGCTGATATAGATAGAGTAAATGTGAGAAAGTTGGAGTAAAACTAATAGGACGCAAGTAAAATGAAGGAAACACGACAGTCGTTGTACCCACACTGCCCCCATCTATCTCTAGGCAACGCAACCTGTTTCTATGTTTTGGGCAATTTAAGTACTTCTTGGATGCTTCTTTCTTTTCTTCTGTTTGTTTCCATTGTAATTGACATTCTCAACCTACTTATTTTTCTTTTCAAACATCTCATCTTCTTCTTCTTTGTTATGAGTAGAATAGTCTATTTACACTTGACAGATCATACTTGCTTTTGGCATATAAATTTTATATTTAACATTTACAATAACTTTTCAATTAAAATTTATCGGGTTAAAATTCTTTTATATAAATCAACATTTAAATTTCTACCCAAATATTAAAGACCTTACTTCTTTTTAGGCTTAGATTTAGACTTTTTAGGCATAGTTTTTGTATATCAGATCACAAATATTCTTTTTTTTTGTGCATACGATTTGTAAAAAAATGTTTGAGTATTTATTAGATTGATATAGTGATTAAAAAATATACCTTTGATGACTTTGACAATACGTTGATGAAATTTAATGAATGTTTTTTTTCTTAGCTTACGTTTAAAATATATACTTATATTTGGTAAAAACTAACAAAATTTATTTAAAAAGAATCTTAATTATACAACGGTAAATTTATGTAAGATTAGTAAAAAAGCCATCCAGTAAAAATAATTTTTTTACAATTTAAATGATAAAAATTACTTATTTCAGATCTAGATCTTTTTGTTAGAATAAGATAAGCTGCTCTCGATAAGTGGTGAACAAACTTTTAGATGATGCAAACTATTTTAATTGCTTTGTAAAAGATTACATTGATAATCAGGCATAATTGTTACAGTGATAAAAATCACTAGCTATAGAAGCAGAGTGTAGTTTATTTTCATAATTGTATCACATATAATCCCCATTGCTAAGAACGAAAGACACGTGTCGATCGCGTGACTGCTGGCGGTGGCATATGTTAACTCAAACAATTGATGGTATTTAAGGTCGTTGCATGAAGCAGTAATGATTCGAGTAACAGCATTACTTGTCTCTGAGTTTATCACGTAATTGACGGACTCAGCACCAATTACAGCCACTCTTCTACCGGCTATCTTCTAATTTTCGCGATATATGACTTTCACGGGCCAATGGCCTTTTCATTCATGCGTATATTTCATCGATCAACAACTTGACGACGGTTGGAATATATCGAAATGACGCACAAATGAAAAAGAAAAATTAAGAAAAATTACGCGCCCTCTTCATTTTATTTATAATTTAAATACGAATGTAAGAAGATTGTAATTTTATTTAATATACCATTATTTCGTTCATTGTGTCTTATATATTTTTTTACTCTGATTTATAATGCAAATCAGAGCTGCTGTATAATGAAAATTCTTAAATTTAAAATATATTTTTTGTAGGATTTATTTGCTTAATATTAGTTCAACTTTTTATATTTACTGCATCCTTTTATACCATTTTGGTTAAATAAAATAATAACAAATATTACTGTTACGTAGTCTTGCTAACACTTTTATATAGACTGCGAAACGAAAAATTCATTTTTACATTATTTCTGTTATTGAACTTACAAAATACCGGCAGCGACATAAAAGTTTTTAGATGATTCTCAAAATCTTAACATCTAATTTAAAAATTTATATTGAATATGAATTAATATCAGAGCTATATTGTGAATATATAAAACCTAATGAGAAAAACTTTTGCATTGCTAAAAAATATTTCTGCAATTGTTTTTATAAAAGGTTGTTATAATTGAAACTAAAAATCTTTTATATTCATAATAATTTTAAAATGATAAAAAATTAGTATTTAAATTACATACAAAATAAATAATAGTATAATATTATATTTATATTGAATATTGGTAAAATTTTTTTAAGAATTTATCAATAAAAAATATAATCCGTATTTAATATCTATTTACGAAAAAAATTATCATTGAGATAAATAATGTTTACTAAAAGAAGTAAAAAAGAAATTATTAACAAATTTTTTAAATATTTATAGCGCAAGAAAAGATTCAATTTTTACAGATAATGTGTAAAATATTGTTTATATTTTTTATATTAATGAAATTATTTATATATATAATTAAGGTAAATGTCGTCTTAGAAATAACAATTTTATTGTATTAGAAACAAATTTTTAAAAGAAAAACTATGTGTATGCGGGTTATATTGTTTCTTTGAGTCCGTATTAACATGATGCATTTCGTAGTATCGAAGACCTTTTTCTCTTCGCGCTCTAAACGCTAAATTAACTTGATTGAATCACCGTATTGCAATGTTACTTAATAAACTCTTCTCTTTGCTGACAATAAAGAATATGTTTCTATGGGTAAAACCTTTTTTTAAAACCAGCTTAAAACTTTTCCTTTTTAATAAGTTGGTTGATAATACAGAACGAATGTTTTTTATTACTAGATTGGATGCGGTATCAGAGGATTAGCGAAAATAGTCAAAATAATTTACCTGCTAATTATTTACGCATTAAAAATTTTGTAAATTGTAATTTTTTCTAATCAAATTATCAATTGTAAGTAAAAATGTTCTGCAAAAAATCAGTTTTTTAAAACACTATATTAAAACAATGAACGGGTTGACGTTGGAATATTGTCAAAACACCATAAAATAGTATAAGAATAACAAAACACATATTGATTAAAATATTTGAAAAAAAAAAAATAGAAATTGATTAAAAATTTGTTTTTAATCTAAAAAATGAAGTCGCGAATTATCATTGTATTGATGCACTATACTATGCGTATTTTTAACTTAATTGTGAAATCTGCTTACATTTACATTCTTACGTAGCAAAAATATTTGTACAATATAATTTTCATGAAATAATCTTTCAAAGTGTTCAATTTTGAACGAATCGGAATTGAATGTAAAATTAATTATAAAACACAATTGAACGATAATTCAGAGAATAAATCATTGAGAACCTCAATGGCCTATAATTAATTTTTTTTTAAGTATACGATTATTTTCGATCTTAAATAAGAACGTTTCTTATTGAAGCAAAACAACGAAAATTTTATTTAAATCTCCTCTAGTAGAATACAGGAAAACAATGATTCTGCAATAAACGGGAAATATACAATGAAGAATTATATATGCGATGACTGCGTTTCCCTAAAGCGTAATTAAATCCTTCGAACATTATTTCCCTTGTGCATAATCATGCTATCAATAATGCACGATAGTTACATTGGGAAGTTTTTAAGATATGTAACAAACTTTATTCAATTCATATCTAACATCATAAACTACGTCGCTGATTTTGTTATCGATTAGTCAAATAAACTATTCTATTAATTATAGTGTTTTGTACATTTTTACGATCTTTGTCGTTTATTCCACGATACACCCCTACTCCTCCTATCAACATCTAATTTTCATTTTGTGAGACAATCACTATATTATTCTTCAGAGA
Organism: Kradibia gibbosae; assembly: GCA_018907135.1. NCBI lineage: Eukaryota > Metazoa > Arthropoda > Insecta > Hymenoptera > Agaonidae > Kradibia > Kradibia gibbosae. The sequence goes on along the minus strand of JACCHX010000004.1, from coordinate 24,019,405 downwards.
TTTTATTTAATAAATAAATCGTCTAAATGTCGAAAATAATAGCGTCTATTTAAAACGCATCTCAATAAAGGGCAACTTGTATTAAATTTTCACATTCATTGCTTTCTAAAAGATTTAAATAATTTGAGTTACGAAGAGAAATGCGAGGTTTATTAAACGTAATTTCAAAAAAACCTACTTATCTATAAAGCTGTAAATAGTCGCATGCAGATACTTGAATGATGCAGAAAGCATGAACATTGACACACAATGTACATCATTTTCTAGTAAATTTGGTATATATAACAATAATTTATAAGAAAATCGATTAAATGTTATGATATAATTTTTAATTTAAAAAGGTCCCTTAAAAAATTGATTTATATTAAAGTACAAAAAATAAAATAAAAAGATTGTGTGATTTCGCACATTAACTTAATATTAACTTCACTTTCGCATTGTAATAAAAAACAAATAAACGTTATAAAACCTTCAAAATTTATAATGTTAATCAATATGGTAATAAAACGTCAATTTTTGATGTTGAATAAATATAAACCACAAAATGGGCAAATATTCGAACTTTTATTACGTATTAGATTTTTTTAGGACAATCGTAATTTTCCCGTCTTTTTAGCTATATTTGGTTGTCATTTCTAAATTTAAAACTTTTAACTACAAATTATAGCTTAATAATTTCTTAGATTATTTTAAATTATAAATAGTAATTAATCAGACACCATTCATTACTGATGTTTCGTAATAAATTTTCGTGGAAATTGCATTTTTTATTTTATGTTCTTCAATAATTTTAACGAATTGTTACACATTTATATCTATAAACAAATCTGTTTAATGAAATACTTGATTAATAAATAAATAAAGGTAAATGTTATAGAAGAATATCTTTTCGAAATATTTTAATTTTTATTACTTTACGTTTAGATGACCTATTAATTCTACTTTATTTAAATATGTACAATGCTTGTATGTAGTGTACACGAGTTAGTGCGTGAGTTAGAGAGTATGTGTGCAGCGTGCGCGTGTATGTGTATATAAACGAGACAAAACTTAAAATCGAAAAAAACTAATTTATTTAACAATAGTTTCAAAATCCTTTATATATATAGTTAATCGAAATTCATGATAAATATCTTGTAATTAATTAAGAAATAGTAAACATTTAGTAGAAATAAAAGTGTTTTAGGAATAAATTTTTGTGGTTTTGTATTTATATTTTGGAATCAATAATCAAAACAATAATATTTTTGGGGGGAAATATAAATTATAATAATTAGAATCGTAATTATAAAATGTTTTTATGCAACTTTTTAAATTAATATTAATTTAAATTAATTAATGAATACATATAAAATTATAAATCCTGAAGGTATTTATAAACACACTTATTCTCGGAATTTTTATCGTTTATTATTGAAACAAAGTAATATTTAATATTAGCAAAAATATAGACAAATGCATGAAAAAAAATAAGTACTACAAAAGTTATTTAATTGTTTTTACAGTATGCAATATTCATTAATATAAATTAACTGTATATGGAAAAATCAAGCAATACTACATAAGAACAAATAGTATGTTTGTATTCATATTTTAATTTAAAAAAAAAATATATATAATGTGTAACAGAAATTGTATAAAAGTATTTTATTTATACTCATAAAAGTATGCATGTATTTTTATTTTTGAAGTTGATTTCTATTTGTGTTCTGTTAAATCATTCACAGCCTATCAAATTTAATAAATAAATAAATAAATAGACTAACCAGTAAAGATTTTTTATTAGATTAAAAATACCAGTTATTTAGGTTGCTTTAAAAAATAAACATTTATTTCAAAATTAATGCTTACGATCTGTACGTAAAACCTAACGCCATCTATCCTATACAGTAACGTGTTTAGCTATCTTAGATATTTTCAGCGTATTATTTAATTTTGTGTACAGCTTCATCGCAATATTAGCGTAACGAATTCTTCTTTTCATGAAGCAAATTAAAGTTGTTTCCATTTCATCATTGCATGATTTCTTTTTGTTTTTTTTTACACATATGTATATTACAGTTAATTTTCATAAACACTGCAACACACTTATACATGAATAACCCGGCGTTCCACCATTTCGGAATCACTGTATAATCATAATGCGCTCATCACACATACTCTCTAAATATTTTTATTTTATTTTATTATTATAGATTTTTCACGCATAAAATGTATTTTTATGAAAAAATTCTTTACAGTATACGTTTTTCCAATTATAAATCGAATTACTGTTTCTTTTTTGTCACTGCTATTCTTACCACTAAATTGTCCATTGCAGATCATATTTCTATAACAGTACCTTAAATATTGATATTACACAATTGTGGTAAGTGCCATGGGGGATTTATATTATTATCAGTACAGTTTAAGCAACTTCTGTAACAAAGCCTTTACTAGCTTGTACTAATTCATTGAACGAAGTTTCCATGCAGTGTCTTAGCTCAGCATAACTAACAATAAGCACACTTTGCTCGTCCCGTGAAATTAAGCAGATCTATATAAATGTAAAAGGATAGATTAGACAATACCTAAATTGAATATAATATTTAAAAAAAAAAACCTCGAAATTTCTCGACATCGTCTTTGTATAAATTTGCTTTGCTTTGATAAGCATTAAAGAAATTATTGATTAATTTAAATCTAGTTACAGATATAATTACTATTTACAAATTAAAAGAGGATCAATTTATTATTTTAGGCAATAAATTAAAAATTTTTTTGTTTGAATACATTAATGAAAAGTAATATATAATTACATTTTTCTCATGATTGAAATACTTGTGAATTTAAGATTTTTTTAAAACAGTGAACTGACCTTGTCTGGCGCACCAACGTCTAATTTATTTAAACAGGATACGACATGAGCTAAATCTAACCAAGGTTTTCCATCCGCTGTAACTTGATGAAAAACATAATCTCTAAATAATTTAAGCATGTAACGATCACCAGTTTCCGACCATTGCGGATCAAGATTAAGTTCGGGTCTTTCGTTAATAGTAGCGAGTTTGACAATCAATCTAAAAAGTCTACCATTTTCAAGTTCTTTTGTTAGCTCATTTTCTAAAACGTCTGAGCAAAATTGAGCGGCATCCAATTGAGTGTAGAAACGCGCCCCAATCATTGGCATCAAATCTGTTACACTTCTTCTAGCTTGATTTGATAGTAAATACCTGAAGGTAAAAATTTGAATTTTATTAAAAAAAATGCATGAAGCTTATTGCAACAAAACTTATAGTGTTAAAGAAATTTCAAAAATAATAAGATAAATAAATTTTCTTTATTACTGCTACAATCATAATTATAAAAAAAATAAAATAATAAAAATCAAATGAAATTTTAATGTTTAACGATTTTTTTATCATGATTAAGAGCTTAATAAGATCTTCTAAGTTAGTTAACATTAACAATTAATACACATTAAGAAATCAACATTAAATATACAAACAGTATGAGATTTCGGAGGTCGGTGGAATAAGAACGTGCAACGAGTTCAAGGGATGCCTGCATGTTATCCCGGTGAACTGCAAGGAGACTACGACAGGCCAAGGCGAGTACCAATTTTCCAAGTGCAATTAAATCCTCTTGTTGATAATGTGGTATCAAACTCAAAGGGTTGGGAGTGTTACCATCGAATGTAATGACATCCGGCACCGCAGCACAGCTTATGCGCAATCGCGTACGAGAAGTCAACAAAACTTTAGTAGGGTCCAGGCTCCTGTATGCTAGACCTAAAGTTTAAGAAGTACTTACTGTACACATCAAAAAGCTTACAGATTAAAAATAAATAGATTGCTAAAATTAAGAAGTTTTATTAATAAAAAAAAAAAAAAAATATTAAGATAAGTTTTACAAGGTTGAATGTTCCCTATCAAGCCTTTCCAAATAAATATTGCAGTATAAGCTTTGCTACTATAATAATGCAATTATATTTAAAAAATTATACTTAAATTAAATCTTATTTACAAAATTTTTGTAATTACTTGTTAGATATTTTAAAGTTATTATTTTGATAAAAATATCATTTGATATAAAAGATGTAACAATATAATTTTTATTCAGATTGCAAGGTCAGAAAAATAAATGACCATTTGTTCAAATTTAAAAAAATTAACTTTTTTATCAATTTGTTTAAGTATTAATAAAGTTTTACATCTCAGACTATATTGAAAGTATAAACAATTTCATTATTTTTTTTTAGAAATCTTTTATAAAACTAAATTCAAATTATTTACAATATCAAATATGTTTTAAATGTAAAAAAAACAATAACTAGGAATATTAAAATATATATTTTTTAATATCGAAAATATTAAAAAAGTCAATGAATAAGTATTTTTTTCCAATTATTGTGTAATTTTTTTGAACAATTTTTGTTTTACAAATGATTTTTCTATAATTCCATCTATTTTTACCTCATATGTCTAAAGTTTGTAAATTAATACATTAACACATAAAGATTACATTATTTATAAAAAACTTTATAATAAATACATACCAGCTGCATGAATCACACGAAGGGCGGCAGTGAGTTGAATTATGTAACTCCAGATTATACTTTCTGGAAGCATACTATTATGCTGTTGTCTTAGTATCGTATTCTTTGTGTGACTATAAGGGCGTGGTGCATTTGGATCAGAAGAGAATGGATCAATATAACCATTTAATTCAGTTGTAGAGAAATGTTTATTTAATAATGTTTCAGATCCAGGATGATAATCATAAACAAACACTATTGCTGTGTAAAAATTAATAATTACCATTAAGATATAATACGTCTTTAAAAAAAATTATTTCCTTTTATTAAGTACTTACAATGATCACCAAAAGCTTTTGTAGTAAATACTTCTCTTAATTGAACAAGATTTGTATGTGCCAATTTTTTCCACATATCAACTAGTACCATACATTTTGTATTTGCCAAAGTGAATTCTATAAAATTTATGCAGTTTTAAACATGAGTAAGTTTCTAATTTAATTAATAAAATTAATTTGAAATATACTTTCAATATAATAATAAACTTTTATTTCTATTTACAGTCAAGCAATGTAAAACATAAATTGTATGTGAAGTTTGAAAAAATATTATTTTAACAAGTTATAATTATCATAAACATATAAAAGAAGTAATACGATTATATTACCTCAAACAAATAAATTCTAAATACATATACCTACATATTTTTCATTTAAAGTAATTATAATAGAACAGTTTATTAATGACATTTAACAAACCATGAATTCGTCGAAGACAATACTTTGTTCCATTTTTCATGTTAGTAGCTTTATAAGTTGACGACTGATAGCCTAGTACCGTTGACACAGGTTTTTGCATTAATTCCATTGGAACTAAATCATGATAATTTTCAACTTCAAGAGGAATATCTGGATATTGTATATGATCTGGCTGAGCAAGTGTTAATGCATTTTTTTGAAGAATTTCCATTCGCAAAGTTTCATTAACAAAGAAACTTGGCATCTGCGGTGGTGGTGTAACAGATTCTATATTATTAGATGTAGACTTCGATTGAATCTTCATTAATTGAAGATAAGATGGGGTACCTGGATAGATATAAGCTAATGGTGGAGGCTCTATATTGCCAACCTAAATAAATATTACTAATTTAGTAATATTCAAAGCAAATTTATTAATTTGAAAGAAAATAGGTTTTAAATTTCTTTTCATGAAATGCAAATAGTAAGCAAATAAAAAAGCTGTAAAAGTTGATTAAATCACTATGAAAAACGAATGTTTAACAAAAAAAGAATAAAGAAATGATTAATTATAGGACATTAAATATTAAATATTTTATATAAATATACTTACGATTTCATTTCCATCAATAACAGTAATAGATGGGTCTACAATAGAATTTTGTACATAAAAGTATGTTGTACCACCAACATTTTCCTGAGAATGATACGAATTATTAAAAGAATTAGGTGATATGTTATTACAATTTAAGACACCTCTTCCAGGTACAAATTCAGGTGTAGTGGTAGTAGTAACTTTTTTGGATGTATCCAAAGACAAATTGGATAAATGTTTTGTGACATTTGTTGTATTTAACGATGTACTTGATGCTTGGCGGTTCTATAAAAAAAATGAATATTATTAACAATATTTATAAAAAAAATATTTTTTTACTATAGTTTTTTTTGTTGACAATTAAATTCATGCTTTTTAATTTCATTTTAGAAGGTCATAGAAATTTTTTTTATATTAATTGTATATCTATAAAGATAAAAAGTATAAATACAGTTATAATTAGTTAAGAAAGTGCTTGAAAAATTGACTATGAGAATAAATGTATTTTGAAGCGTCGAAGAGCATAAAGTATAAAAGGTTTGATTATTGATAAATGAAGAAGCATAGTACCATGTAAGTAGCAAGTTTTGACTCCAGAGGGACTCCATTTGCTTGAGGTGTATAAGTAACAAACATTGAAGGATCCATGTCTCCTTTGAAAGCTGCATTTACCACAGAATAATTAACAATACAAAGGATCTATTAATTATTATTAGTTATTTCACTGTATAAAAGCTTCTTTTTTAACCCTTAACCCAATATATAGAAGCAATTGGCAAAAGTTGCCTAAATGAACGTATTTATCAATCTATCTATATATTTATCTGTTTTGATGTATATGATATGTAAACTCATGCGCATATATGTGTGTGTGTGTGTCTGTGTGTGTGTACACACGCACATATATATATATATATATATAATTATATATTATATACATAAACGCATATATTGAACAATACAATGAAAATTGAATCTGAAAAGACTTTTCACTCGCAACAATGCTGTTTTTTTATTACTTTCCGTTCTTGTTCGGTCGTTATATCGTGCAACAACAATTGAGTTTATTCATCGATGGATATACTTATGTTCCAGTTTATTCCGGAGACATACTCCTGGGTCTTTCTTCGGGAACTACATCCTGATGGTAATCCGGTGCAAACGAATTAATATATTTAAATATTAAATTACACGAGAAATACAATAATCACTCAGCGTCGTCCTATCTTTTCTTTATGCGTAGTGTCGTTTTTTGGTAAAAAAATTCGACGCGATACCTACCAGAAAACGACGCACAAATAAATAATTGTGGGTAAAAATGTCAATATAGAAACGGTGACAAAGATTGTACCGACGAACACGACAACGACGATAATGACGAAATGATGACGAGGATGAAATATGGGCAAGAGAACTGTAGAAAGAGTGGGAGTAGGAGAGTAGGAGAACACGCGTGCCTCAAGCAGGAAGAAAAACAAATGACTACTGAATTTTATTATATCTCTCGGTTCGGATGATCGACTGAAGCCGTCTGCCGGATTCACCGATAATAGTATTAAAAGGATATAAAGCTGTACAATAACTTTACAATTACGCACACTAGCTTTTGCCACCTCGGTTATTTTTTTTAACGATTTTTTTTAATTACAAAAAACCTATCGTATAATGAAAGAGGCTTTTCCAACCAAGCCAGTGTTTCGCACGTACGAAAGCGTCCATAAGTGTATCTTTGTATTTGCAGAGAAAAAATGCCACCACAATGAAGCTGCTTCCTGATCGATGACTAATAGAATAGGGTTGCAGAGCTTTAAACTCGCGCACACGTAGTTGCGCTCCAGCTCACAGTAGTTCATGTAATTGGAACAGTACCCCCACAATCGCGCACTATTTGTACTTTCACAGTTGTATTTATGGAGATTGTGGACAACGGCGTTATGTCAAGTGTTGGATTTGGGGTTTGGACCTTGAACAAGGAAGAATTGGAGTCGACGACTGGGAGGAGGGGCACGCTAAGATATAAATGGAGTGGTTAGACAGTCCGTGGGGGTGAGGTCGAATCAGGTTGGATACGGGAACCACGCCATCGACGATGAGGGGTGGGGGACAAGCGACAAGGAGAAAGCAAGATACACCTACTGATGGCACGCATATACGCAGAGGCTACGTGAAACAAAGAGGATATTAGGATTGTTGGAGTAACTTAAAAAACAGCTGCGTTAGAAAGCAATAATGCAAACCCATCCACTATTGTTACATGTCCTGCTGTCAATCATTATTCTTATTATGGATGGTTGTTGGATTTGTATAATGCTGTAAGTCCATGATATAAATAGAAATACCAGTGGATTTCCTACTTTTCGGTACGCGTAACGATTTCTCTACATCTATCTCCTCTCACCTTCCCTCTCCTAAGCGATAATCAAATGTTATGCACATAGCAAGCTCGCAAGAAGATCAAGATAGAGAGAGAGAGAGAGAGAGAGAGAGAGAGAGAGAGAAATGGCAGCTGATTTTGACAATGTATAATCTATGTACGCAGTTATGCGAGTAATACTACTTAGTAGTACACTACATTTACTCATGATGAGGAACCATAGAAACTACCAAAGACAGCCAGTCACCATCGTATAAGCTCACATAGACGAAAGTTTCACAGATTTGCTCCCCCTGCTTTCTTACTTTAGATCATTAGGTTGTGTTTCTACGAGATAGCAGATTGTAGTACTATTGTCACTGATACTCGAAGGCTCGAAGCCTCGAAATAGGCTTTGAACGATGTTGATGTTCCGCGGTCCTGACAATTGTTAAACCTTGGAAATTGGTAAAAATGGTCAAGGATGCATGTTTGATGACCATGCGTGTGTAACGCTTATTGACTCTTCATCTATTTAATCGTCCCTCGAAGCAAAAGTATATCGTCATTTCCAATATTTCCACTCTTAAATACGAATGAAAAGAAGCACTATTTTTTCAATAAGTTGAGGTTATCGTGTAACTTTCGCTTGGATTATTTTAGAATAGGATATTATAGTTGCCACGGGGCTATATTCTGTTTTAACACTAAATTAATTTTGCTAAATCTTGAATATCCTACATTTCTTTTATTCAAAAAGCCTTTATTCAATAACCTAAAAAAGTATTTTTCCAAATCAACTTCCGAAAGCTTAATTTTTCTTTTTTCATAATTTTAAACGCTCAAGTTGAATAAAATATTTTAAAAATCGTTCTATAATTTTTTTCCAATCATCTGTCATCTAAAACTATTTAAACAATCATATTTTAGCATGTGTTTAATTTAGTAAATATTGATTGATGGTATAAAACAAAATACATTCTAAATTTTCAATTAGATCTAAAAAATAGTACTAGAAAAAAATTAATTTTTAAAAGGTAAATTCAATCAGCTAAGCTAATTTTATTTTCATTTTATAATTACCTAAGACTTTTTTTAACTAGGAAAAATGCAAATTAAAGACCAAAAACTTGCAAAATTGTACAAATAAAAAGATAAATTTTTTTTTAATTTAAAGTTTTAATTTTAAATATAATTCTGCAATGCACAATAAAATGGATGATAAAAGTTATTTAATTTTTTAAATGTAACTTTTTTGGTAAATTTAAAATTTTTTTAACAATGTGTAAAGATAATGTTAACACTGAAACTAAAAATGATATGTATATGAAATTATAGAAAAATGTCATTACAATATCAGGGTAGCAGGACTATTTTTTAATAAAGTAAATATAATTTATACATGTAAATGATATTTTAAATGTTTACAATAGATTTAAATTAGATATTAATTGTGATACAAATACATATTTAATATTTTCAGCTAAACTTATTATAAATTTACTTTTGATTTCTATATTTTTGTGACAACAAAAATTTGATACAAAAAGATTTTGATATTTATTAATTTGATAGATTGAAAGATAATCAATGTACAAAGTTAGCACATTATCTTGCGTTTTCAAAACCTGCATAAAATTTATCTTGTTTATTAAATCAGTTATAAAACATGAGTACATCAATAAAGTATGTTTTCTAAATTGAAGGTATTAGTAATAATGCATTACTTTTTATTAAATGTTATGATCTTTAAAATATATAATCCATGCTAAAAATACTTTCTAGTAAATTACATATACAAAAAATTTTCCAAATTTCAAATATAACTGCCATGTGAAAATTTTAATTTTTAATTTTTTGGTATTATTTTGAAGATAGTGTTTTGTGTATTAAAAACCGTATTTAAAAAATGAATATTAAGCTTTTGAACAAAAATTAGTATTTCAAATAATGCTTTCTAGGCCAATAAGTTTTTTTTGGTATACAATAGTGTAATCAATATATGAAAAAATGATTAGGTACAGAAAGAATGTCAAAATATTGTCAGTTGTGAAGATAGCAATTGTATTTATGTAATATTTATAATAACCAATGGTAAAAATGTAACATTTAACAATTATATACATATACAAACAAAATAATTTAATTTTTTAAATTTCCATGGCAAAATAAAAAATAATGAACAAGGCTAATAGAACTGGGATTTCTCTGCTATACTTCCAACGATTTAAATTAACAATGTTAAAGTCAGCCAAACAATGGACCTTTTATAAAGTTGTTCATTAATTAAATACTAGATACAGACGGTAACATTATTATCTCCACATTAAGTACTGTAACCTGTAAAATTTATTTAGAACAGCTCACTACGAGTATATCACTGAACTGGTATTGTTATTTTGTTAATTCTAGTTTCGACCGGTTGGACGCTGTTAACAGTGTTAACGGAATCACTGTGTATTCTGATTATTCAATGCGATATTTTGTGAACAGAGCATAAAAATCAGTTCTTATTCTTTATTATATATTTTATTCCATGTAAAAGTTTTTTCAATATTTTTAATATATATTACAATGATTATTCCTGTGCGTTGCTTTACATGTGGAAAAGTTATTGGTAACAAGTGGGAAGCATACTTAGGGTTGTTACAAGCTGAATATACTGAAGGGTAACATAACCTCATTTTATTATATTTTGTTATTATTATAATATTAAATTTAAGTAATACCTTGCTTTAAAATCATATTGTGAATTTTTTACATTATATTTAAATTGTGTTACATTGTATTTATTTTCAAAGTAAGTAATAAAGAAACTCTTTCCTTAATCGCTTCATAATAAAATATCTAAAGCTTTGTAAAGTAGCTGGAACTCGTTAAAAAAAAAGGTCACATAAAATAAGCATTTTGTTATTTATCAATACTTTCAAAATTAAAAATTTTTTTATTTTCTTATTCATTAATTAATCAATTGTATTTTTTGTATGAGAATATTAATTTTTCATTAAAATCAATATCAATCTATATTCAGAGTAAATAAATAAAATTGAAATAAAAATTTACTTTAAAGTTATTATATTATTTAAATAAGTATACTAAATAAAGTAAGTATGAAATCTAAAATATGATATACATTATTACAAGTTTATTGAAACATACAAGCATTTATTGAATTTTGTATTTAAAATATTTAAAATCAGGATGGCTTTCTTTATTAATTATGTTAAATCTTTTTCAAAGATCTACAATAAAAGTAAAATATTAGGGTATTTATTTTTAATAAACAATATAATTTAATTGCTTGATTAACAAATTCTTAATAACTGTTATTTTTCTTCAATTTTTTGTTTTCAATTTAATTCATTAAAAAACAAAGTAAGATATTTATAACCTTTATTTTTATTAAATTTCAGTGATGCCTTAGATTCTTTAGGATTGAAAAGATACTGTTGCCGAAGAATGCTGTTAGGGCACGTTGATTTGATTGAGAAGTTGTTAAATTATGCTCCATTGGAAAAATAAATAAATATCTTAAATATTATTTAGATGTAATAATTTCAATATCCAAATTTATAATAACAACTATGTCAATAAATTACCAAATTACAAAATATTTTTTTTATAAATAAAGATGTTTATAAAAAATTTAAATTAGTGCTATTTTTCAATAATTTGACTATATTCAATATATATGGAAAAATCAAAATGCTGTTTGCGAAACTTTTTTTTTATTCATGTATCAAAAAAACCTTATTAGTTTAAACTAAAAAATTTTTAAATATATTTACAAAAAATAGTTATTGTTATGTATATGTTATGTTTAAAGGCAATTAAGCTTCTACAACTACTCAATATTACATTTTTTTTGTTCATTTGAATGATATAATCCTATAATTTCTGCAAAAGCACTGCGTGACCCAAATATTAATGCTAAAAGACCGATAATACATATAATAATATTTTTCATTGCCACCCAATTGAATCTACCGAATCCAATATCCCAGTATGTTACAGTCTCAATAAATACAGGAACGAGAAGTCCAAGAATTGAAAAACAAAATGCACCAATTAATCCAATAAATGGTCCAATTGTTGGTACAGCTACTGCAAGTAAAACTGAGAGAAAAAAAATTTTGATTTTATTTTTTATGTTTATTACATTAATACTGCATTTATTAAACATGTAAAAATTACCTGAACCAGTAACTAAGATTGTTCTTAAAATGTAATTAGCCAGAAGAGGTTTTTTTTGGAAACGATCTTTAATGGCAGTCCAACCAATATCAAGGCACACATAGAACTGCAAACCAAAAGTGCAGTATACAGCCAAAGCAATAAATATTTTTACTATTTGAGCAGGTCTGAAATAAATGTAATTGTAATTTTGAATTGTATAAAAAACATGTATATGTAACTACACATATACTATAAATATATTACATGTACTCACATTTCAGTTATTGGTAAATTTAATGTAATACTGTCACAAGTAGTATTACCGTATCTAATGTATCCTAGAAAACCAAGGAGTATATAAATCAGTGTTACTCCAGACATTCCTTTGTTGAGCACTCCACAAATACCAATAAAATTCTGTGGTGTTTTCATGTTATTTTCTAAAGGCATTACCACTCCTAGAATAAAGCGTTTTTTTGGAACAATTAAGTGTTTTACATTCACAAAAAAATGATTATTTCCATTGGATTAATATTTAAAATATTTGAAGTACCAATAGCCTCCATAGCAAAAATCGTGATGCTGAAGAAATTCGGGAACTCTGAAATATTAGCCATGAATGGGATTTGTTCTCTATTTACAGACTTCATATCTTTGACAAGGTAATAAAATGTTATTCCTAATCCTGTGCCCATGAAAATGTTTGCCACCATTGAAACAGGAGCAAGATATTTTAGATTGGGAACCCAGCTAAGAAGTATCATCGGCACCAAGAGCAAAGATATAACAAGTCTTTCATCTACCTCATAACCAAGATAATGATCGATTATTTGTTTGAAGTTTGCTGCTACAATCACGGCATAAACACTGCAGGTACCATAATAAGTTATAAATAAACTTATTTGTATAAGGTATCTGTAATAAAAAAAAAACTTGTGAACAATGACTTTATTATCAAATCTGCTAATGAAATTTTAAAAAAACAAATAATTTTTTTTATTAAGATTTTTATTGTTTAATTCGTAGACAAACATATAATACAACAAAATATATTTTATAATTGTTTTTCAAAATATTAAAGCTATTAATGATCGTTTCCAAAAAAAGGAAAAGACGTGTCATTTAGTGTTACGGACGTATTTTAATGTAAATGAACGGATGAGTGAGAAATGGCTTCTTTACGTAAACTTTTGGAAAGATAGATTTTGTTTTTAGGGACTCGAGGACGTCTAGGGTAAAAGTCCATAGGGCACGACATTATGAAAGCACTGCAAACTGCCGAATCGCGAATGCAGAGTCCAAAGTGCACAAAAGTAGTGCGTGAAGAGAGCAAATGTTTTAAAGATCATGAATAAAGTTATATATATATATATATATATATATATAACTAATAATAAATTTTTAAACTGACTGAAATGTCAGCAAAAAGTTCGCGCGGCCAGAGGAAAAGCGACCTGAAACGCCAATGTAAAAGACTGACGCATATATAACAGGCTTACTAAGTATACTAGTTCAGGAGTCCGAAGAAGTAGGAAGTGCGCAAATAAACCGCCAGAGGGCAACTAATAAGAATTATAATGTTAAAGTGTAGTCCATAGATAGAATTTGTGAGCAATATACTGATATAGGCACCGAATAAAAATTCATTAGCTTTTTAAACGTTGACGATTTTTTTTAGAGATTTTGTACAGTATTTAATTGCTGAACTTTACAAGCAATATATTGTTTTTATTCGTATATAATTGCACATACATATTTGCACTTATTATAAAGCCATTTAGGGCTGCGTAATACACAAACGTGCACTAAATTATTGTACTCAAAATCCAATAAACGGGAGTGCCGAGTGTATTTCAAGATTAATTTTTACGTATTTTATTAAAAATCCTCCATCATTTAAATTTAGTAAATATTGATTCGATTTATTATATCGATAACTTGCAATGTGTTGAACCTTTTTACCAAGTAATGAAGGAAACGTTTTATTTAATACACACTATTAATCACTATAAATGTATGTAACTGTCAAAAGGTTAGAAGTATTAATCTGACAATTCATGCTACTATAAATTTTGATTTTTATATATTCTAAGAATATATTAACGCGTATCAAAATATTAGGTTTACTCTGAAGTATTTGCAGATATTTTTTTGTATTAAATAATTATAATAAACTGCTGATATTAATTTAGCACTTTAATTTAGCAGATTAATTTGATTAATGAACAAGTTTAAAAAAATGTCATTTTTTTATGCTACTTATATAAAAAAAGGTGACTCGTATTAATTTATATTTTTATTTTAATTAACTTGCAATAGTATTATATCAAGAACTTAAAAAATAAATTACATTTAAAAATATGTTTAATATAAGCAAAAACACTCCAATAATTAGAACAGTATAATGAAACAAATGAATTTGAATAACATTTAGGTATTTCGATTTTTAATTAGGATTTTTTTTTTGCTTTTAGGATTTTTAGGATTTTTTTTTTGCTTATTATTCAATGAACAAAAAAATAGGTTTAATAGCAATATTTGATATTTAAAAAATTATAATGTAATTTTATTTTTACTAATGTTTTAATAATATAGTAATGTAACATTTATATTAGTAAACAAATTTTGAATAAATTCCTTCACAATACGTATAATATCTGCAGATGTTACAGCATTTTTTAAGAATTCATTAAAATTTTTTTCGAATAAGTTCTATCTCAGAAATTAGGTAAAATTATGAAATATGGCTCTATTTTTTAAGCAGAAGTCTTTTAATTTCGATCGACAATATATACACACTGATATTTAATTACCTAGAAGGTGCGGCAAAGGGCCGGGCCCACTTTGGCCCACTGGCAAAGGCAGTTTCGGCAACATCCGCAAAACTCATTTCCGTTCGTCTTGTTTTGAAATAAAGGACGTGAGCACATTTAACCTATAGAAATAAATTTTTCAACAAAATTATTTCAATATTTATTAAACTATTGTAAGGAATACTACTTGACAATAATTTTAATTTAAAATTTTTTAAAAATATTATTTCTGATACATTAAAAGTATTGATACATTTATTAAAAAATTAAGGTTTTAATGAATCAATTAATTTTACTATAATAAGCTATTGAGATGTATACTTTTATAAATTTTTTTTTATCAATAAAATTTATAATAATAAATTCATTTACAAGCAAATAATTTATATTATACTTACGAGTATGTATGCACAATGCGTACAAACGAATGCTACGAGGATTGTTGCAAGTACTCCTACTATTAAACCGGCACTTCGAAACGCGACAGGCATTGCTAAAATTCCGGTTCCTAAAGAGGCTTTTAGTAGGTGCGTTAGCGTATCACAATCTCTGTAAAAAGCAAAACATATTCAGTTTAAGATGAATAGTTTAAAATTGTCAGCACTCACAAATTATAGAATCTTACATAATATTTATATAATATAATTTGATTTTTATATTATTTTTAAACAAATTATAATTATTAAATTGACCATTTACATATTAAGTATTTTTTGTAAAAATAATTTTTTTTTTAATTTGATTACTATTTTAACTAAAGTAACATTGACAAAATTATAATTTTCTTAACATTTTTATTTATTATAAATAAAAATCATATTTTTATAAATTTGTGGAATATCAACCTGCAAGTTATAAATAAAATTAATAAAATTGTAATAGATATAAGAAAAGTGCATGGAAGAACGAAAATACAATTTAAAATATTTAAATAATAAATAGATAACTATCGTTACTTTATCATTTATAACGATATAAATTGCTTATTTTATTAAATATAAAAAACTCATTATTTACTTGCTTGCAACAAAATCATTTTGTACAAAGTCAACATTACCAGAGACTTTACTTTCATAAAAAAATCATTTAATTTAAGTTTTTAATCACATAATGATGTTTTACAAAATTTATGTTTTATTAATATAAATTCCGTAATATTTTCTAATAAATTAATATTTCAGATTTTGATTTACAAAAAATCATAAAAAATATGACATAAAATTATAAAAATCGGTAATTGTTTACTGTGAAGATTAGGTGGTATTCATTTATGTACATTATTAAAATTTAATGTAGGCAGTTGCGGTATTGAATAAAATTTAAGAAAAAAAAACTTTCAAAGAAGTATTAAATTCATAAAATATCTATAATGTATACTTATAATTAATTTAATTATGAAAGCAATATATTATCACTTATTCATTAAAAAGTATACTACTGAATTTTATACTGAAGACATTTGAATACATTTTTCATTAATTTCTTAATAATAGTCCTGCTTACATTTTATATTATTATTAAAAATTTTGTAAAACTTTTGAAGTTTACAATAATCCTAACTAATAATTATTTTAATTTTTAATAATAAATACTTTTTGTATATGTAGCTATACAACTAATGGCTATTCAATTACTAATTTAATTTATTTAAAGAATTTTTGTTCTAAAACTATTTAGGCACTAAAAAAGTTTTGAAGTTATCAAAAAAAGTACAAAAATACTTACGTCGTTGGATTTGGAACTCTGCGTTCTGTGAATGGATTAAAGCTTTTTATATCTCGAATAGAAGATTCAGCATCTCGCGGGACGACTTGTACTTTATATCTGTAAATACCAAAAGGAATATAATTATTAAATGGAACGTTATTACTATTAATGTATTTTGCAATAACGAATCGCGATCAATCTTACTGCAAAAAATTCTTGTTGTCAAGTTATTAATGAAGTAATACATATACTTTATAATATAAACAATAATTTATGGATAATTGTATCATTATATTTATAAAGGATATATAAATTATAATAAAATATTGTAAATGCATACTATAAATTTTCTTTTTATTAAAAAAAAATGTAAATTTTAATTATTTGTCTATTATATAATTAATATAAAATATTAATAACCAACGTATGATTGTATATTTAGTAATATTAAAATATTGAAGGTTTCAGAATATAAACAAAATTAATATGATTGCAATAAATATTTAAAAAATGCCACGTCTAAAAATATATGAGGATCTTTTTTCGTACATTTGTAATAAAAAAGAAAATATTTTTGTGACTAATTAATTATTGAAACTATTTAAAACAATTCTTATATATTTCAGCCATTGCAAAGATCTTTAATTTTACTTATTATTTATGCATGCATTTCTACTCCTAATTAATTCGCTTTTGAAGGATGTTTTGTCTGTAATTTAATATTTCTCATCTTGTTTTTAATATTGATTTTATAAAAATGGTTGTTTTTTTTTTATTTTAAATTCATTAGTGTGCTTTTTTTATGTATTTAGAAATTTCAATATATACAGTAAAGGTTGTAGATCACTGTACATCGTTAAAACTTTTTCATAACTATTGTTATTACTACTTATCTATCATTCATTAACAAAAATATGTGCTAATTGCTTGAAATGTGAAAATTTTTTTATATATGAATTCCTCAAGCAATTCAAACTCTCTTAGTTGAACCGTAATTTAGCATTAATAAGTCCTAAATATCAATTAGATAAACAGTTTTGTTTAATTACAATAATATTGTGAAACAAAAAAATGAAAAAGTATACATTACAAATTAATAATCAATTTCAGTTTATAGCATATGAATGATTAGAATTCAAGCGTAATCTATAAATTATGTACTATTTGTTTTCTTTAAAAATCTATTTTTTTAACAGGTACATGGGCATTTTTGAAATTTATAATAAATGATGATAGTTTTGTAATTACATGTCTATTACCATGTAGAAAAATTTTAGTATATAAAACGTAATACAAATGA
Source organism: Kradibia gibbosae (assembly GCA_018907135.1). Taxonomy (NCBI): domain Eukaryota; kingdom Metazoa; phylum Arthropoda; class Insecta; order Hymenoptera; family Agaonidae; genus Kradibia; species Kradibia gibbosae. The sequence goes on along the minus strand of JACCHX010000004.1, from coordinate 24,001,208 downwards.
TCAAATTTATTATTGAAAATATATGAGAAATTAAGTGAAATTGGATTTAAATTTTAATTACAATAGGAATAAAATTAAAATCAATTAGTATGAAAAGAAGTTTATAAAATGTTTGTGCAAAAATCTAATTTAGTTATCACGGTATACATTGTTATAAAAATGTCTCATATAGTCATTAATTAATACCGATTAACAAAAACTTTTAAAACTTCAAAAAAATAGACTTTATAGGAATTTAAAGGATTTTAAATTTTCTTTATACTAAATCTATAATTGTTATTGTTTAATTTATACGAATATAATAAATTGATTTTTCATTCCATAACGTACTTGGCAGTGAGAATGCCATCTTTTAAGTTAGATCCATCTTGAGGAAGGAAAGTATCCAATTCTGTTGGTGCTTTGAGATTTTCTTCAACCTACAAATCATTAATATTATTTCATGACTTATTTTAGCTATGAAATTATTATGTTCAAGTATTAAGTTCAAGTGATTATATTTACCATTTTTACTTATATTCTTAGATTTCTTGACACGTGAAAATAATCTAAAACATAAAGAAAAGTTTGAGTTTATAAGTTTTTTATAGAAAAAAAACTATAAAATAACTTATGGTAGAAAGAGGAGCTGCCTCCGAAAGTATGAAAGTCACGCCCTTTACTTCACCCGAAGAGATTGGGATTAAGCTGGTTGGAGGGGAATGGCGGATACCGCGCAGATATAGGTGCAACCAGGAGGCTTGCCAAGGACCGTAAAGCTTTGAAGGTGAGACATACATACCACTGCCTCTGCAGCTCCTGCGAGGAAAAAAATAGCGCTCCCGTTATAGTACCAGAATAGGAGGTCAGAGATGTCGCTATGCATGGTGGAGCAGACGCGGGGTGTGAAGTGTCCGATACAGAAGGGGTTAACCCCTTGACGGTAGTCGTCATAACCCTGACTGAGCTTTCAGCATGGAAATGTTTCAAGAGTTCCGAGTAGCAACTTGGGAGGTTTTATTCGGTTAAACATCGACTTAGTGGTCCCAATTTGATGGAGTTTTTTACAAGGACGACGGAATTGTTATGGTGTGACCCCATCCAGAATCGAGGGACTAGGCATGAAGGATAGTACCTAACCTTAACGTACCATGGATGGACACCGGGATAAAAATTGATGTAGTGGAACTACTTTGGGCCAGGGTGAAGATAATCACCAAGGTCCCAGACTTTTCAGGGACTATAACGACCTTCCTCGAGGTTCTGGAAAGGAAGAGCTGCACTCTAAGGACTAGCACGTGAAAGGTAGTTAGAACTCATTCGTACTTCTTGTCGAGGGACAAGAAGGTGCAGGAATCCACAGTTTTCTGGTGCTAACCATTCCTGAGTCTCACAACGAGGCTCTGGCGGTCTTCAATGACATGTTCAACTTTGCGTATACACTTGGTACCAAGGTGCTTTGTAGGGTGTCGAAAGAAGCCGGAGGGTGAGGTGTAAAGAGTGAGAAAAAAGAAGAGGCAATGGAAAGCTAGAATTGGCTCGCATCATTTTTTCGCTTTTCTCATATAAACTTGCATGGCAAAGGTACTGTAGTAAAAGGTATTGGCTACAGTGCACATAAGGATAGTACTCATCTAAGAACCTTGAGTGGTAAAGATTGCTATAAAAGGACTAGGTGGGGTAATCTGTTTCAGGACATCAGGGATACGAGACCCAGAACATGCGTAGTGCTCAGAGTCGTAAATGCTATACCAATGCTGGACCATTGCATTGGTGATATGCTGACGATGATGACGGAGGTAGAAAAAGTTGAAAGATTTGTAATACCATCGGGCTATTTCTACTTTTATAGCAAAGACGATCCTAGATATAATAATTTTCTACTAGTACTGGGCTGCAACGGTAATGCAACATACCATAAGCTATAAGGCAGTACTAATGCAAGATGTGCTCAACTTCTGAAGTATCTTGTTAGCACAGATCTTAACATTGTGAACATGGTAAATATTTCTACGTTTAGTAAAGTAGTTAGAGAGAAAATTTTAGAAGTTAAAGATAGATTACACTGTCATTGAATAGAATTGCACACCAGTCAGAAACTGGTAGGTTAGGTACGTGTCATCGCTATCCGACCATGACCTCATTACGAACTCTGTAGGCGTACTTAATAGTTATTTACAAATTTTAGTGAAAAACCATGTTATACAGACTGGGATAGGTATATGAATGAAGTGAGAAGCTTCTTACAGAGCTTCCAAAAAAAATTAGGGACATATGGATCATGGAAAGGCCAGCAAAATATCTCACCGACTACAATGTCTGAACCTATGAGAGCAATTGGCAACCCAAATGGGCTCTGAAAAGATACGAGTTATCTTGTTAGATGAATAGACAGAACAGAAAGATACAGGATACCCTGACTTAATTTATGTGAGCCAGGAAACACGGTACGTAGACCCAGTGAACCTGGTGTATAGGGCTACAAGGATCATTTATTAGAAAAACATTATGGAGGCCAAGAGGGGCTACTAGTAGAGCTTTTGCGAAAACACCTAGAAAGATCAATAGGCTACCAGGATGAAAAAGATTCTCGGAAGAAATCCTGACGTCATCCTTACTAACAGACGGCAGGTATACTACATTAAGAGAACCTGATCCATATTTTCTGCACATACTTCTCTAGCTTCGAGGGAAGTATTGACGTATCCGAGAAGGAATGAAGGGTCAATGAGGGCCAGAAACGGTTCTGCACTGAGATAAAAGCAAACCGTAAAATGGTGAATGAAATTGTCACGCTTGAAAGGACTAAATGAAGGTTTGAATCATGCGAGCCACTTAACCATGATCGAACGGCATTCTTCTGGTTCTATTACATAAAGTAAAGGATGCTATCATCGATCCGATGATGAGAATGGTAAGATCCAGTATTGTGCTCAGATAGTTTTTATCCCAAAGACCGAAAGATGCGGGTACACCTCCCTCCCTATCGACCTGACCACGTTTATTCTCAAAACAATGGAAAGATTGATATACAATTATTAGTTCTCAAAAACGAGGGTCTTCATATCGACCAAAAAGCCGATAGATCGACAGAGAATTCCCTTTATAGACGGTCACGATAATCGAGGAGCTGCTAAAAGCAAAAGGGCATGCGGTGAGGGAATTTCTAGAAATAGAAGGAGTCTTTAGTCCATACCTCTAGAGAAGTGACTGCACGTTCAAGAAGTGGACTGCACGCTTTGGTATCGGAATGTGGTAGCCTGAGGGGCTCCTAAGTTCATATGGTGCCACTCATATGGTGCCTAGAAGTGGATGAACTACTAACTTAATAGAGTGGGCTGTATGGCTTTTTGATTTACTGACGATATCCTCATAATAGCCAGAGGCCCATTTATGAATCATCTGTGAACAGATGGTACATGGATTCAGGACTCTGTTTAATCCAGCTAAGACAATGGTTCTCACTAGAAAGTAAAAGTAGAATCGAGAGTTTAAACTGACCTCAGACAGAGTCTCCGCCTTAAGGATCTTGTTAAATATGTAGGAGAAATTTTGGTCAGTAAATTGAACTGGAAACAGCACTTAAATTGATAGAAGGTTCTCCACCAACTTATGGAAATTGCAGTCGTAAGATGGAAGTGGCACCGTAGCCTGGCAGCCATGAAATGGACGTACGAGGCCGTCTTTAATCTCAAACTGACTTACCGATCGGCGGTCTGGTGGAAAAAAATGAATCTCGCTACCTTCAAAGCAATCTAAAAAATACTTAGATGTTTAATGGTGAGGAACATTTTGGGTGCGATCCCATCGACTCCGATAGTGGCGCTGGAGAAGGTCTTTGGCATTGAGCCGTTCAGGGTGACTACAGGCCACGGCCGCGCAATCCTTAAGCTGGATTACCAACCCCTTAGGAGAGGGAAGTCTGAAGAAACCTCCTAGGTTCTCCGAGACACTGGATGGAAGGGAAGGGTGATCTTTAAGATGTTCTTGAAGAACAGTATTATAGTCTTCCTCTTCGACAAGAAACAAAAGGTTAGTATCTTCCCTAGAAGATAGTGGACTACTAAAACATAAAAATTCCTGGCGATAGACGGTATGGTTTACAGACGGGTTCAAGGACAGAACGGTACAGGTGCCGTTGTGTGCTGTAGGTAAAGTGGGACAAAATTAGTTATGCCACTCGGCGCATACACCGTGAATCAAGCGGAATTGATAGCGGACGTGGGGTGGCAGAATTGCAAGTGAACAGTCCATCGCCCACGTGTGTATATTTGCTCAAATAGCAGGAGCACCTTAAAACACTCAACCGCTAAATCAATTAACGAGCTTGTCAATGGTAAAACTAATATGGATTTATTCATAGTAGTATTAAGGGAAACATGGCGGATAACTTAATGTGACAACGAGCTAATATCAGCTTTAATTCCCTGAGATTCTTAAGCTCTGGAGAGTGATAGGTTAAGGGCCTCGAAAGCAAGAGATGCCAATGGAATTACTCAAGCACCCAAGGGTCGGATCTATTACCATCTTAAGGTCCGTTGGCGCAAAATAACAATATAATTATTAAATATTTTCTTAATCATCGAATATAATAAAAGCACCATATCGATTGACTTAACGTTTTTAAAATTGTAGGTCAATCATGAAGAATTAAAAATATGATCTTATTAGCACACAATTAAAAAGATTAGCATAAAATTATTACATGTTTTTTAAAACATTTTTGCGATCAGTTATAATTTTTTTTACTGATAACTTTGAAGGATACTTGCTTTAATTTACACTAATACTGAAACAATTAATTGGGTCATATATGATTTGTTACATTAGATAAAGAGTGGAGTGTTTCAATTTTCTTTTTAATTTTTTTCTCTATTATTTTTTAATTTTCAATTTTATATTATGCAAAAAGAACACAAAACTTCAAAAATATTTTAATATGTACGAGTTAAAATTTTTTTTGAGAGCATGAAAATCAATTTTTGATAGTTAACAGTATTTCTTAACAAATAAAATGTGTATTAATTACGATACTTAATTAGTTGATAAATTATGATAATGAAATTGAATCACCTAAATATTTTCATATTGTTCAAAACGTTTAAAAGTAAAATAATGTATATGACGTTTGACGTCGCGTTAAAGTATGATTTCATTGATTTTTGTACCAGTAATTTATTTTGCCTTTTAGATGAAGTTTGTAAAGATATATTGCAAAAAAGATTATAAAGTTTGGATATACTTATTTATTAAAGGATTAACGAGTATTTTATTTATACATATATATTTTTTACATTATTTTATCGCAAATTTCATCGTATATAAATAAAAAACTGCGACTAAAAAATTTGTTTCTATCAAGCGTTTTCTAAGATAAAAATAAAACAATTGACGGGTTCAAAAAAGTAAACAAGATATTAATAGTACTGCGATAATTGTCGAGAATAGAATAATTTATAAGGAGGTCCTCTTTAATATTAAACGATTCTAAAATAATGAAAAAATACATATAAATAAGCGAATAAATCAGCTGCAGGTGTGTGTATGTACTATATGCAGTTAAAAGCTAGGCATTAAAAAAAAACGAAACAATACAGAAAAAAAGAAAATCACGCTGTAGAAAACTTTTATTTGAGACTTGAATCACATTTTTTTAACTTAATTTTTATTACGTGGCTTTGCAAGCAGTCTGCTTATATAAATAACAGTTAAAAGGGTTATGTTCCCTCATTGTTAATTAATTTGTTTTATTTATGTTGAATTTGACGATGCCAATAACATTATTTTGAGCACTATCTGCGGATTATTTAAAACTTTATAATTAACATTTTTTTAATTATACACTTTTTGGTCGAAAAAAAAATATATATATATATATATATATATATATATATATATAGTAAACAGAATTGTATAATTATACATTACTGTTGTGTTGACACTTATTATATTATTAATTTGAAGAATCAAAAATTAAAATTGACTAGTATTTTGTTATATTGAATAAACAATATGTTTAAGATGTTACAATTAGAAAACAAAAGTATCTCAAAAAAATTTTTTGTTGCTGCTGGTTTAACTATTTAAATATTCACAAAATAATTTATACGATTCAAAACAAATTTTACGAAGTAATCTCGTTTACACACTAGATGTAAATGTATATTTATATGACTACTAGATTTGAAAAACAAATATTGACTTTCTATTGTACATAAGATACAAATTGAGATTGATGACTATAATAGTTGAATATAAAATATTTTTAAAAATATAATAAAATTTAGTTTTTCATCCTAAATATTAAAAGAAGAAAAATTATTAGTAAAAGTAAGTAAGTATAACTATTTTACAGCAATTTTCAGACTCAAACATAATCTAAAGCAATAGAATAGAATTATAGTCAGATTATTTATAAAAGCTAATTTATCATAAAGATTTATGCAAAAATTGTATAACAAAATTAAAATGTCGAAATTACAATTAATGCTAAGATTGGCAAATAACGCGATAAACTACTTATTATCATTACGCAAATAAGGTCAACTTATAAATATAATTTAGTCTTGACCACTTGAACTCATAGTTACATTTTTTATTCAATTTATATAACTGTATATAAAATACTGAATAATATCAGAATACTTTCAAAAACTTTTTTCATAATGTTTGTTTACTAGTTTCCACAATTTTTTATATTTTGATAAAGTACTGACAATTACAGTGCTTCTGTAGTTTACATAATTTATAATTATATGTACCATTGATAATTTATTAAAAATGATATGTTATATATTTATTCGTATATAAAAATAATTTGATTTACAAGATTGTTTGTTAATAATCTGTAAATCATCTAATATCTGGTATTTACATCATATTTATAAATGAGTTGATTCGCCTTTAATGATAACTTAATCAAGTATTAATAATACAATGTGATACGACAAATTTAAAAGTTCTATAAAAAACAATTAATTTTTTAAAAAAATATAAATAAAACATATGAACTGGTGACTGCAAGATAAATAATAAACAAATTTACGATTTCAAATTGAATTTTTAAGTATTTTATTGTATGTAAACGATGTAAACATGCATTACAATATAAATTCATTAACACCTGACCAAAGTTTATTTGATTGGTGTGAATGGTACAGAGCACTAAAAAGTTATATGTAAATATGTAAATCATCAAATATGATTTGTAGATTTTTCGCTTTTCTGATTGGATTTAATAAACATAACAGAAACAAAGAAGAAGAAAAAATAAAATTCATAAAGTAGTGAAACACTTATATATATTTCAATTATATAAATTTTTTACGATTTATACATACAATTATGTTAAATAGTTAAATGTGTTTTAATAAATCAGAATACAATTTTAAAAATGATTTTTATTGAAAGAAAAAACTATTAATTATATTTTTGCCGCTGTTTTTCACCGAATATCACAAGCTACTACTGAAAAGAAACTATAAATATTTAGTAAAAACGAAAAAAGGTTTGGATTAAGATAACGTTTTATATGATTAAATTATACAATACATTTATATGTTCAATAAATACATTCAAAGTAACAGGATATCCTTTTTTATATAAATAAAAAATAATTGGAAAGATTTGCTATTTCTTATGTGGTTTCTATCTTTATAGTACTTTGAAAAATAGGTTATATAACAAGCAATCTATCATTGAATTTGTCTTCATTGATGTATACATATCAATATCATTGAAGATAGGCCGTGATGAATATAAAAAATATCTTACTAAAAAAATAAGTAAATTTTTTTAATTAAAAGCTATAATCGAAATAAAAACGTAATATAAAAATAAAGTTTTTTTTATAAAATCCAAAAAAACATACTTTTAGAAAGTGTGAACTACCATTATAGTTAGGTTTTCTTTTATATTTTAATGCTAACATATTTATTTTTTTATTAGTATTAATCATAAGTTTTTTTTAAATATGAAAAAAAACAAAATTTATACAACTAATGAATGATTTATAAGCAACTTTAGTTTACTTTGATAGCGAAAAATACTGTTAAAAGTAATTTGTAAAACGGTTTTTATACAATATATAAATTTCTTTAATGACCGATTTAAAGCATTTATGTCTAGGTTCATGTATAAATAAATTTTTATGTTCTCAAATTTTAATCAGAATATAAAAGATGTGTTCATAAACAGTTTATATCATAAAAAATTTGCAATCAATATGTAATAAACATCGTTCTATTTATATTTTATTCGATTAGTGCAATAAGTTAAAAGAAACAACTTTATCATTGTATATTTATTTTTTTACAGTTTTCAACAAAATATAATTATATTAAATATTACTAGAAAAATGACATATATTAATATTAATAGTTAAATAGTTATTATATATTATGATAATTTTAATTTTTGCGAATTTTTTTTTACTTACAACGGTTTAAATATGAATAAAACCCCCAGATTACTTAAAGACACAAATATTTAATTGAAGAAAAAATATTAATTTTAAAGTTTTTATCAGCAATTTTTTTATAATATAAAATAATTTATTAGGAAGCCATTATTTATAAGCTTATTACACATTTTTGTTTTACTTAGTCTTATTAATAAATACATACAAAAACCTTAAAATCAGTTATTTAAATTTAATTTCTTTTAAAAAAAAATTTTTTTTGTATGTGGTATTTGTTATGTAGATTATATATTAATAATAATATGTAAGTACTTAACTGAATTATAATCGTAATTTAACTTTGATTTTAACATAAAGTTTTTTTAAATAAAAAAAAATAAACCTATCACACAGTAAATTATGTAGGTATTATGAAAAAAAATTTTCAAATTTGCAAAAAAAAATTATTTTATACATTTGTTATACGGAATATTACATAAAATTTAATCGAATATATAAAGAACGATACCAGTTGTCATAAAGAAAATAATTGTTGAAAAAAATCTTGTATATATTGTAAATAAGAAAGTAAATTTTTTATTAAGATACAGATTATATCTTATTAATTGATAAACGAATATATTTTTTCGCTGCCTTGATATTGCAACGGTATTGAATCAGATACTAAAAAGTTATATAGAAGTAATTAAATGATGTAATTTTATCCATTCCGATTCGAAATATTAAGTTTGTGTTACATCATACATCTTTGAATTGTGTTCCGCAAGAACTGCTTTGGCTACAATGGCTACGCGGGTCTTGCGCGAAGCTGCCACGTGGTCGAATTCGTACAACAATCGGCCTCTTTTTACCACCGCTGGACAAGCCAAGACGTCGATGTCTGCCTTTCAGCACCTTGCAATGCCGTGACGTCTATTCAAGATACGATTTCGTGTTCATCGACCATGGGGAGACGCATAATTCAGAAAATGACGGGTGTCTCAATGAATTTAATATTGTCTTATATATGACAAACAAATCAGTAAATGATTAAATCTCGTTTCATCGTTACAAATTTATCATGAGCTCTTATTGTTAAACAAATTTAGTTAACTTAGTTAATTTCGTTACCTAATATAACGTAAAATTCTTACGTAACAAAAAATTTAATGTTCTCGGAGAAATAATAGGCATTGAAGATAAGATAATCGACCAACTTACCTTTCAAGATTTGCATTACCAGAATGCGTTATTACATCATTGAGGTGAAATATTAAAGCTCTCGTACTCACGCTTCTTTCATTGATATAAGGTAACTTTTTGTACCTTAGATAATTTTCTTTATTCATTCTCTTTAATGACGTTCGAATTCACATATGTCAACATTAATTTTTTTAATTCTTCCCTGATGCATAACCTTTTCTTGGCATACGCGCATAGCAATGTCTCCAAAGCCCCCACCCCCTGCTATCAGCACTACCAAGTGATAATTTGTCTGAGCTGTTCCCTATTTCTCATAAAAATACTCGATCGACGTTTAAATATAGACACGTCGAAAAGATTACTCACTAAAAAGTGCATTTTCAAACGGGATCTTTAAAATCATTCGTTTAGAAAGAGACGTAAATAAAGTTCGATTATTTATATTTTTTTCTATGCAATGCGTCGGCAAATCAGAGAATTTTAAGCACTTCGCGTTATGTCATATGCTAGATGGGCGTTGACTGTATAATAGACAACATGACTATAAATAACTTTTTCAAATTTTTCTTTTTGTAAGATAAGGATTGCTTTACTGCTATTATTATTCTCGTATTTAATTATTAAATTATTTAAATTTATTTTGTAGAGGGCTATTTAATTTTAAAACATTCTAAATATGAAAATTGCGCAAAGATGGTATCGATAACGTAAACGAAACGTCGAAATATACCTAAAAGACTCTATTTCATTCTCTGAAATAACTCTGAATTTAGTAAACATTTGCTGAGAATTATCGGCAGAATTCACTATCTCGTAGGCAATTGTTTTAAGATTCAGATTTATTCGTTAAGTTTGAAAACTATTAAAAATAGTAAAGTTTGAAGAATGTCTTATTTAAAAAAAAAGTATTTTAAACAATAACAACACTTTCCATGTTTCTAACATATTTTTTTTGTCACTTGGCTTTTTCATCTCCTTTGGCGGGATTATCCCTCTATTCCGCGGATAAAAATGATATTTCTCTAAACTCAAATCTCGGACCTGTAGATAAGAAAGTTCTATACATTTGCTAAAATACAATGAGAAAAATAATGCGTGGATGGATAGGGAAAACTAATTAATAATGAAGAGATTTGTAATATAGTCGAAGAAACTATCGTACCCATTGATAAATAACTAATTTAAATCATGTGTATTACTAGAGCAATTAAAGTGCCGGTATTTTAAAAAGCCCGCGAAAAATCATGCATTTGAGCTTGTTACGCCCACGTAAAATTTGTCGTTCTTGGCGCGGAAAACTCACCTTCGGCAGTGCGGTTTCTTTCCTATCCAATTTTATACTTTCGCTCACACTAACACTTTCTCTTGGCGCGCGCTCTCTCTCTCTTTCACTTTCTCTGTTTGTAAGTTGTGTGAGTACGTGGGCGTACACGTGTGTTGCCTATTTACTGCCTCTGTGACTTTTTTTCACTTCTCTAATTGTCGTTCTAACTTTAACAATCAATTTGCCGCTTTATCTATTTGTTGTGGTAAGATTTACAATATAAACTATAGTTTTCTTCAGTTACAACATCGTCTCGACAAGGGCTTAGAAGGATGTGCTATAGTCACTTTTCCGTTGTGGAGTTAGGTGTACGTTTGCTCCTTGGTACTTGTGCTTACTGCTGAGCTGTACGTCTGCGCGGTGTGTTTAACACCGGTATGTAAAGCCGGCTGCGTACGGCAGTGTCCCCAGACTTGTGAAGAGGATTTAGAACAAAAAGAGGAGTAAGTCGGATAAAGCGGTTCCTAGAACTGAGACTGGGACTGATTGCTGCGCCTCACAACGTCGAACTTTACGCCAGTCCGAACGGTGCCTTGAGAAGAGCTTACGGTGACGATCGAGGCTACTTATTAGACTCCCTTCTTCGTTTCAAGTAACCCGAGCACGAACTCCCTCTTTCTTGTACTGCTTCTCCTTTTCTTCGGTCCCCTTAGCTTCTTGTTGGTCTGACCCCTAGCTTTCTTCAAATACAACCGCTCTGCCACTATTTCTCCTTACCTCTCTTTATCTCTCTTCGACACCTCTTTCTCTCTTCTCATTCCCCTTCCGCTTATCTTTTCTCTACTCCCGCACCATCTTGCTACATTCGTCAAACTCACTCTGCCTGAATAGAGGTCTCATACGTATTTAGTCTGCTCGAAACGGAATTGCTACACGCGCTGCTCGCCCGCGCTTGTTGCAATATCAGTAAAATCGAGTCTGAAAATACTTTTTATGATTCTCTTAGATCTTTTTCCTTCAACGAAATTTCAAGAATGTATCAGAAACTTCGGAAAAAACAAGTTTTACAAAATATTAGTGATCTCTACACTTCCAGTATTTTTACATTATTAATTACGAGATCAACTTCTGTAACGTGAATTAGCTTACGGAAGATCATTCATTCGAGCTTATCGGTTTCTCATCCTTGGCAATGAGAATATACTGGAGTTCGAGTAAAAACGTGAAATTTACGGTCATACTTCGTACACACAGTGTGAAATGAGGGCTGTTAAATAGCAGCACTTAAAAAAATGTGACATAGAGAGACTATAGACTTAAGCCTAACTTTAAGCGAAAACTATCAATGAAAATTGGACCCTTCCTTATCCTCCTTTTCTTAATCTATTAAATAAAGCTGATCCCCCCTCTATCCCATCACAAAATTATAAAGAGCACTTTGAAAAATTCATCAAACTAAACAAATTAAGATAGTTAAGGTAGATCTTACATGAGAATAATCTATCGACAGATATGCTTTTACACAATATCATTATTGAATGGACATTAAAAATAAAATATCTCTAGTAAAAAATCTTATTTAATTCTCTTTAATGACTTTATATTAAATATATTTGTTTCAATAGAATTAGATTGTTTCTTTTAAAACTGTTTTGATTCTAGTTTTTTAAACTTCACAGTATTGGTATTAAAAAATGTTAGCTTTACGTACAACCACAATGTTTTTTAGTGGATTGGATAGTTGTTTTTTAATTTTTATTTTTAATAAAGACAAATTGGGATTAAATTTTTTAATTTTAACTTTCAACGTGCACATTTACATTTTATTTTGTAGGGAAGGAAGTTTCTAGATTGCTTTTGCTTGTATAATATGTAATTAATGACAACAATGATGAACTAATAAGTTGGCTAATTGATGATATTGATGTGAAAATTCACTAGGTTATCATTATCTGGACTTGATTTTACATACCAAAAAATTTATTTATTATTATATAAAAGTCGTTATAATTTAAAATATTAAAATTACATTTAAATAATAAATGCATGCATTAAACAAATAAATACGTATCATTCGTTATAAATTTAAAAGTTGTCAGACTTTATAGCAAAAGCTGTAATCGAATGTATGTATAAAGTATGTGAGTAATATAAAAAATACAAATAATTTTAAACTTTATGTTTATTAAAATAGATCTCATCAGCTGGTTATAAATATGTAATTTTAGTGAAACTCAGGAATCGAATATTAGAGGTAATGATGTTTTAAAGTTTCCTTGAGAATCTTAGCTAAAACAAGTCATTTTTTTATATGGAATAAGTAGCCACAGTTCGCTATCTACAAAACATCAACAATAGCTGAAACACTGATAAATCCATAATAAACTTGGCCATAGAAAGATGATACTTTTACAATAGTGCGATAGCACAATAACCTTGCCACAAATTTTGCTTTCAAACGTGCTATGCACGTACTAGTAGCTTATAATATACATACCTATTTGCACTCATAATTACTAAAGTGCTCCCTAAAAGAAAGCCATTTAAAAAGCCTTATATCTGCCATCAAAATCATCTAGCAGAAAAATAATTATTTGTTTAATAAAAAATCATGAAACATTCGTACCAGATACAAGTCGTGCTTTTCAAAAGTAGGAAATTTTTCACATTATAGACTACCTCGAAGAAAAATTGCAAATCAAAATACAAAAACCATAAAATTAAATAATTAATAATTAAACAATTTAATTTCAAAAGCAACCATAAGACCAGCATAGATTTTACCTATTTTAATTACTCTTTTCTTTTTTAATGTTTCCTTTTATCAAAAATGTATAAATAAATGGTATTCAATTTGTATGAGTAAAAATATAAAGTATGAAGGATATAAAAAATGCAACTATTTTAAAACAAATAACCACATCAATACTTTTTATAACTCTTATCCATCATTAAAAATCTATTGTATTTTTTATTGTTACATTTTTTGTAATAAAAAAACTAACTTAAATTATCAAGAAAGAAGTATCTTTGAAGTTTTTAAGAAAATGCTTATAAATTCTCTATTTATATATTATAAAAAACCATTATTACAGATGTATATTTTTTAAAAGTTAATGATCCTTTGTTATAAGCTTTTAGAATCTTGTATATTTGCGACTACAATACTGTATATAGTATTTAATATTTTTTAAGCAATAAATGTACATTTGCTAAGCAAGTTGAAAGTGACTAAGTGGATTCGAATCTGATTAAAGGAAAAATAAAAATGCTTCTTTTTCTTAAAATAAAATATAATAGGTATACAACTTTTTGAAAGTTTTTATAACCACCAATGTAAATCTTAAAATCTCCAATATAAAGTGTTATATAAAGCTAAATAGCTTTTACCCTTTTAAAATGTTATAAATAGATAATAAAGTTTAATAATATAATATATTTAATAATAATTCATGCAGCAATGTTGATTCGGTATTTTTTAAGACTTGTTTGTTTAAAACTTGTTTGAAAAAAATTAAATATTGTCTTCAACATTTTTTATATGCTATATAAATTATATTATATATTATATATAAATATTAATATATAATAATATAAATATATATAATTATATTATATATAAATTTATATAACAAATTTATTAAACTTATTTAATGAATTTATAAAATTATATTTATTAAAGTTAATGCTTATAGTACCTCCTCGTTATTTATCTTCACTTTATTGTAGGACAATGATAAAAAAAAGTTTAGTTTTTTATAATTTCGTTTCTATATTTCACAAATTCATTAAATTAAGAATCAATTATAAATAGTCGAAAAGTTCCAACTTTTATTTTATCATAAGAGTATTTATTTAAAACAAAATATTATTATTGTAAAAGTGCAGATTAAAGTTTATTTATGCCAAAATTTTTTGGCTTTATTTGTTTGTTTGTTCTTAGTTAACAGTGTACGAATTCTACAACAGGTTATAGTTATAAAAGTTATTTGCATTAATCAATCTTTCTTAAACATGACTTTAGTTATATTTGATCGTTCTAATTTAAATATTTAATAAATAAAATTTAGTTCTAATGTGAATAATACAAAGTAATTTTTAACTGTCATTTATTCGATTTGATCAATTTTCTTATAAAATTTATATAATCTTTCATAACAGAGTTCTAAAGTATAAATTTGTGCGGTTGATAATTTTTTAAAATAAGAACATTTAATTCAAGAAAAAAAATTATAAGTAAAGATAAACATTTTTAAATAATATTTATATTTTTTATAATTTTACATTATGTTTTGTAGTTTTTTAATTTGTGTTAAAATATGTTAAAAGTATCAATTTTTTGCAAAATTAGATATTCTTGTAACTATGTGAAATATTATTATAAATACTACGATCGATTATTAAACTATTTTGAGGTCATATGTATTTACTGATAAAATAAGTAGATATAAAATGTAATGAATAATCCGCATTCATTATTAATTTATTTAGTACATAGTCTATTATTATTTCTATATAAGCAGTTAAGAACATAAGTGTCATAACATCATTTAATCCACAAATTTTTGAATTATACAAATTCAGAATTAATTAAGCTAAGAATAAAGTAGACAAATTTGTTATAACTCAAGAAAAATTTTTTTTTTAATTTTTTCTGAAAAAAATGTTATTAAATATTAAAGCAAGTTAAAATCATATCATGTGTAATGTGTATATAAATTAAAAAAGTCATATATATATATAATACAGTGATAATATCTTATGAGAATAAAATATAAATTATATAACAGTGAAGCTTGAAACACCTCGGTTTATTTAAAAATTATAAGCTGATTTTGTCTTACATATACAATAATTACACATTCATAATTAGACACTCATATTTTTCCATTGTATAATATTATATATATTTAACTAAATTCTTAAGATATCACAGCAAAAAATTCAGAATGGTATATTTAATTAAATTTAATTATTTATTTACAAAGCTGATGATTTTAAATACTGTTACAAAATTTTCGATGTATTCCAATTCAAGAATAAAAATTTTTGTATATTTATATAAAATACTATATTTTCATTTTTATATCACATTTATAAAATGTTTAATAAAAAACATTTTATTACAAAATTTTTGAAAAGATATTTTACAAACAGTCGTTATAAGATATTATAAAAATGCATTATTATTACAATAAGAACAACATGAAAATATGTATTATTTTATTTTATTTTATAACTAATCACATTTGTTGCTTATCCTTTAAAAATAATAAGAAGTTTAAAAACTATAATATTTTTAATTTTTAATTTTCAATTATTTTGAAGACATTGTTGCAATGTAAGCGATAATAAAATTGCGAA